>PVYJ01001633.1:9812-31806 GCA_002995095.1 Rhizopogon sp. AM-2018a | reverse complement strand
CATCGGAATTCCGAGTCAACCCCGATCCATAACCTCTTTAGGTCACTGAACTTGATACCGGACAGCAACAGTGGGAAGGATCGTAACTATTGGCCGTTGCTCGTAGAAAACCGATATATGCACTCGTGAAGGTCATTTGGCAGATCAACCAGACCGCGTATCTGAGATGCAGAAAGTCGAGCGAGATATACACACTCAGCAACTGCCATCTATCCTGTAGCTGGGATGATGATTATGTCGATCTGGTGCCATACTATATTTAATACGGTCTAGTCTCTCCAGCTTGTATATTGCATTCTTGAACGTATTCTTGGTGACATTATTGTCGAAGGACTGCTCTGAAATGATCTCTCGTACTGAGGTAGAGTATTATAGCTGTTGGATTATGGGATGGGTGCATCAGTATGGAAGATATGTACATATACTTAGCCTACTTGCTCACTCACCTACTAGTATGTAGTGCCGTGACTATAGACATCGAAAAAATAATGTTTGGTTACAACTGAGCGAGTAATAATTGCCAACTCGGCATTGACGTCCAATGATGATCTTACCATCAAATTAAATACCAGACTGAGCGTGGCTAGTATCGGACATGCCTGTCGAACGCTCTTGCTCATGATGATCATGATCGGATGTCAGTGCTCATCGTCTGGATGCAGTGAGTCACTGCGGAAAGAAGGTGATCGAGCCCTTAATAAGTACTTATCTCATTATGATTCAATTTCTCACTATCCCACCACGGGACCGAACATCATTGATCCAGAACTAAATGAAAACTCAGGAAACAAATGCTACAAATCGACTTAGAGCCTGAATTCTGCCAATAATTATGAAGTAACATCAAGCCGACGTAAACCTTGGTTGGTGTTTCGAACTTTGTTAAGTAATTTATGGGGAAGAGTGAAAAATAATTTACATTCCGTTGTTGGTAACTGCATGATAGCGCTGCCTAGCGCTAGAGAAGACGATCACCATCTGATATCGATAGGACACAGATCAGTGTCCACCAAGCATCTATAGGGTCTTATAAATTCCTTCTGATGCTGGCAGGATCAATCGTTGGTCCGGTTCGACTTGAGGAAACCGAAATACCCTCCGACGGTCACACAAGAAATCTTCGGGACCTTCCGATGGGAAGCCAGGAAGCATGGTGTTACCCCGTTTCAGGTTCTCGTGTAAGTTTAGTATATTCACAAATTTACGTCCCAAATCTTTTTTTACCCACGGGCTGTTCAGCGCTCTAATAAGTAAGTACTAATAGTCCACTGTTCACGTTTGGCGAGGATGACCCTCCCAGTATTACATTACTCATGGCAGAAGTCACCATAGATCCATACTTGGTGCAATTTGCACTAGACGACAAGGAAAATCCTAAGGTACTTCCTTCATTGTGAAATCAATTTTGAAACTACTTAGCTTGTTCAGAACTGGAGTCGGCGCAGGCGTTGGTACTTGACTTATCTCGCGGCATTATTGGGATTCAATGCGTTAGTCGTTCCCGTCTACTAGCTTTAACGTTGCATGTCGACAGCTTAATGATCTAGCACGTTTGCTTCGTCTGCACCTTCAGGCATTGCTACCCAGCTGATGACAAGATTTGAGCTCTCTGAGGAGTTGGCTGCATTGACGATCTCACTTTTCGTAGCCGGGTACTGTGTTGGACCCCTTTTCTGGGGTCCATTATCGGAACAGGTAGATGAAGTCTGCATTTTGAGACCAAAAATTTTATTACCATTTACCAGTATGGCAGGAGACCGATATTCCTTGTCACCTTTCCAATTTATGCGGTAAGTGTATGTTGCACCTTAATCAATAAGTAATTTGATGTCACATCATCAGTGTTTCCAAGTCGGTTGTGCACTATCGAAAAACGCACCATCCATCATTGTATTTCGTTTACTCAGCGGTCTGTTCGCCGCTGCCCCATTAACGAATAGCGGGTATGGGCTCAATTCATCGCGTCAGCTTTTTCTAACTATGGGTCCTTTCAAGTGCACTAATATCAGACATGTTTGTATAGATTAGCCTCTACCTGGCCCCGACTGATCTATTTTCAGCTGGGACGCAAAAACTCGGGGGAAAGCATTAGTTCTATTCACTCTCGCACCCTTTGTTGGACCTGCCTTGTAAGCGAGTGTATTATTATTTCAACTAACAATGGTTGCTTATATACTCTACAGAGGTCCACTAGTCGGAGGCTATATAGCCCAGTCAGGGACGTCATGGCCTTGGATGTTCTGGATACTTACCATATTCGTATGTCCGCTAAACGATGGACGAGTATGTTCACTGATCCTTCATAGGCTGTAGTGTGTATTGTGTTTATCTATTTCACCCTACCAGAGACCTATGCGTGAGTGGCTAATACTTTGTACACCATTCTATAATTTATTTGCGCGAAGTCCCATCATCCTCCTGCAAAAGGCGAAACAGCTTCGTTTGAAAACGGGTGATGAACGATATCGTGCTCCTCTTGAGCTGATTCAGAAAAAGCAGCTACATAAGCGACTCGAAGAGACTCTCGCTAGACCATTCAAAATTCTCGTTTGCGAACCAATGCTCATTGCAGTCACCATCTACATGAGTGTACGATCTTGTATCCTGCATCGACCTTAACCTCATTGAACATGCAGTTTGTCTATGGATGTGTATACCTGTTGTTCGAAGCCTATCCTGTTGTTTTCACGGAAGGACACCATTTTCAGCCAGGCAAGTCTTGTGGCTACGTTTAGGCATGTTTGTGTTAATTTTCCTCCCCTAGGGTCATTGGGATTGGCCTACCTTCCTTTGGTCGCGGGCAGCGTCTTGGGTGTTATCGGAGTGCGTTGTGCATCTCCGACCGTTCATTCTCTTTTGACTTCTTCTAGTATCTCTTGATATTCAATCCTCAGTACGAGGCAGCAATGGATAGACATAAAGCAGGACTGGTTTCTCCAGAGATACGTCTTAATCTGGCCATGTCCGGGGCCCCCCTTTTCGCTATTACCTTCTTCTGGTTTGGGTAAGCACACTCGATACCGAGTGGTCTATCCCGCTCACGTTCTTTTAGATGGACATCCTATCCGTCTATTTCATACTGGGCACCAATGATGGCGGGTGTTTTTATGGGACTCTCTTCGATCTGGATCTTCGTAAGTATATATCTGTGTCAAATTACAGACTTCACATAAATCTATCACGTTTCCAGCTATCGCTGTTCAACTACATCATTGGTATGACAAGGAAATCATTCTTTTACCATCTGATCAACTGTGTATAGACGTCTACCTTTTCGCCGCTGCATCTGCGCTCGCTGCGAACACTGTCATTAGAAGCGCTGCGGGTGCAGGATTTCCGGTACGTCACGCCTTGTGCAGCACTGGTCGTCGATTCATGATTCCCTTCCAGCTTTTTGCGACGCAGATGTACACTGCCCTTGATCCACGATGGGCTTCAACTGTACTTGGCTGTGTTGCCTGTTTGATGATCCCCATCCCGATTGTGCTGAAACGGTCTGCACCTCTTTTGTCTGCGAGGTATTCAGTGCCTGATTAACTTACACAGCTATGGGCCCACATTGCGCGCTAAATCTCGGTTTGCACCTTCACTTACTTAAGATGAATGTGTTCTGCTCGCGCAATTTTGGAATATGTTCGTCGATGTTTTTTTTGTTTTTTGTTTTGTTTTTTTTGAAATCCTCGTTTATTGTCCGATGGGGCATTGCCCTATGATAGACACATGCGTGGGAACCTCTATTTATATCTCTATGTACCGTAGTCCCCCAACCTTTTGAGACAATTACTATGATATGTACCCCGGAAACGACCCTCACATTAAATCAGTAGATCATAATGCCACTCCATATTTATCAGTAATGAAACCATGCTTATGCCACAGAAATGTATGTTAAATCATTGTTGATGCTGTGCGGTTACGACCTTCTAGCTTCGAAGCATGTCAACCAAATGAGCATAGCATCACAACGTGTCCAATCAATAACGGCGATGCGTGCGACTTCTTGGGAGCGTCTACATAACCGACAAAATGCGGGTCACTTCCAGACAACGAGGTCCAGTGGTGAAAAAAGATGTTATGGAACAATCATTAAGTGGTGTACAAAATATACACGGGCTCGGGTCGCCGCAGCGATAACGGTCACGGTGATATGAACATTCTTTCAGTCGTGCACAAAGAAACACATGCAGCCAAGTACACGGTCTCGCATCTACATTTGCATGTGCAAAAAAAGTTCAAGGTACAATTGGACTTTCCTTGCGCAGTATAAGACGACACTTGAAAGGCATTGGAAGGCTGTAAGGTTGTTATCGGTAAACTGTAGGACGACTAGATAAAGCAGTTGCGGACCTGACGAAAGTTGATGAATAGTTGATGACTACTTCTTCTTCGTTGCCGTCAGCTGTCAAGGGAGGTCTAATTTCGAAGGTAGCCAACAGTTGGGTGACGAATAAGAAGATCTGTGCGTTGGCAAGGTTTAAGCCAGGGCATATTCTTGACGTCTGCTTAGCAGTTGCAAAGTAACATTTCCCGTTGACGTACCTCTTTCCAAATCCAAAGGTGAAATCTCGGGGGTCCTTTGCGCTGTCCTTGTGCTCCAAAGGTAAATGACGCTCGGGTATGAATAGGTGAGGATCTTTGTAGATGTTCGTGTCGTGAGTCATTGCCCTGAATCAAGAATTACGCTATTGATTCCCATCGAGTCTAGTAGGTAACATACCATATGTTGAACATCACCCAAGTATCTTGAGGAATGCGGTAGCCCTTGTACGAATCGGTTCGGACGGGTGACCTCGGAATCACAGGTGTCACGGGATTAAAGCGATGGACTTCCCGTATTATTGCATCGATGTACGGCATCGCGATCATGTCAGACAGCCTGGGTTGCCTGGTAGACTCAGTGACACTTGTAATTTCCTGGTAAGCCTTTGCTTGAACATCCTTGTGCACCATTATCAACAACAAGAAGTTCATAAGCATTGCATATGTCTGCACAAAGTTCAAAAATGTTAGTGTTTAGGTGGGAACAAATAACATACTGTCTCTACAGCCGCTAGATATAGTATGAGTGATTATTCTTATACTTTTTGACAAGATTACATACCTGTGTAGATACTTGATGCTGCAGAGACGAGCTCTTCCTCCTTATATTTTGACGTCCCTGCGATGATGTCTCTGAGCGTGTCGGGCACCATGCCCTGGGTTTCAGCACCATCAAGCTGTGTGTTGTATTTGTTAAGATATCCGGATATAATTGTTTAGCATAAACGTACGACGGAATCACGTGCCCGTCGAAAAGGTCGCACTGTATACTCGCGAAACTTTGTCCTGGCATCTCTCGCCCATCGTTTGAAACTCATGCCAGGGAACCAATCGGGTAAATATAATACTGTAACGTCCAGTAAGACTGTGTTTAATTGAGGAAAACAAGATATTACCTAGAGGCGCAGTATCAGCGACCCAGCGACCAGGTCGCAAAGCTTGTTGGGTGTGTATAGAAATTTCGTCTCCCAATGTGAGTACGGAATCTTCTACTTTTGTTGCTCCATATGTGAATCGCGTGATAAAAGTGCCGAGATACCTTGTCGTTGATTAAGAAGACGCTAATGCATGACTACGATGTTCAATAGGATTCGCACCTCCGGATATGCTGCTTGAATGATTCCGGGGATTGTACAATCTGCAATATCAAGTTCATGGTCTCTTCTTCAAGGACCGGTCCCCATTGTTTTTGCGCCTTTGGATTTAGAGCACCTTGAAGAAGAGCCCGCGCCTTCCTCTGTCTGTCATTATAATCCATAAAGGCGATATTTTCTTGCCGCCCCGTGAGGGCGACCATTGACCAAGTTGGACGGCGGGCATAAAGCACAGCCTTATTTTCCAACAGGTCCGTAGCTACGCTAGCTTCGTTGACAATCAAGATGTCACGACCAAAGGCATAAAGGTACACTAAGGGGCCTGAGGAATGATGAGATCGCACGCGACAGGGAGAAAGAAATCATGTTCATGCCGAATGTTTTTGACCAAAAAGCATACTCCTTCCATGGCTGATTCCAAGGCAGTTCCTTCTCATTTCCGAACCAAAATGAACTTTGCGGTCCTGCATAACCTGAATATCAGTATTCAACCAGCAACTTCAGAAGGGTACCCACCTGGAGGAAGAGGTAACCGTCGTGATCTCGCAAAGGCCCAACTTGCCAGAGCCAGAGTGACAGAATACGCACAGAACTGGCTTAGTGTGAACATCATGATGTTCGATCTTTGATCCTAAAATCTACGTTTTATTGTCTGAATCGCCAGCCGGTACTAGGAGTTTGCACGTATGTACGGAACTTCTCATGATGATCAACTTGAGAGCTGATGATCCTGAATCTTGAATCCGAATCTAACCTTGATGGTTTGTAGACGTTTCCCTTGTTGCTGTGTGCTTCGATTCTATACGTATCAATCAATGAAATATTCTTATAAGGCTAGACTGGATCATCACCGTGATAAAGGTTATCGTATACAGAATTAATTGACACGTCACCAGTCTCGGTCATCATCCGAGATTCCCGATGTAATCAAGACTATTGAACGTGACCACCCAATCAGGTCTCACTCCACGGAGATCAACAGTTCTTCGAATAATCTACATCCTGACGCGGATTCACGCTAATCCTGGTATTTCATTCAGCTCTCGGTCTCTCAGGTGAGCAGTATCTGACTTAGTTGCCCAATAATGTTGGCATCCGTCGATGAAGTTAGTGGACAAGTCTTCGACTATATCATCATTGGTGCGCTCAACATTGAAATTACTACCTTAGGGTGCAACTTATCATGTTTCCAGGTGGTGGAGTAAGCGGCAACATTGTTGTTACTTGAATGAGTTGACTGATGGTCTCTAGACTGCCGGCCTTGTTTTAGCAAACCGTTTGTCGGAAAACCTGTCGACTTCGGTGCTTGTGTTGGAGGCAGGTGGTGCTCATCTCGAAGATGAAATTCTCCGTCAGTCTCTCAGAATTTTGACTAATTGTAGCTCACACAGAGTCTAGTTGTACCTCAACAACGTTGGTTATATTTGGGCAAGAGTGAATACGACTGGGGTTTTAAAACTGTAAGTTATCTATGACTCAATGCCGGAATCACAACTAATGCACAACACAAAGGAAACACAACATCACGTTAATGACAGGATATTTACATGGCCTAGGTCAATCGTTTTATCTCCGATGGATCCTTCCTCATGATTGACGCCTCGTGGTTATTGCTCATAGGGGAAAGGGGCTTGGAGGCAGTTCAGCGATTAATAATTTGCTATGGAATAAGCCAGCACGTCAGCACATTGAAGGTTAACTTTCTTTCTCTTCTGTTGACGGTATTGTTTGATACTCCTGTAGCTTGGAGTGCACTCGGCAACGATGGCTGGACTTGGGAAAAATTTCAGACATATTCCAAGAAGTCCGAGAGGTGAAGGACTCTGCCGGACTAGGGGTACATGACTAACTCCCACCCAGGTTTGTGGAGCCCAACCATGACACGGATGTTTTGACGTATGACGCAAAACTTCACGGGAAGCATGGTCCGTCATGCCCCTGTTGGTGATGTCCTGCTCATCTCGTTTCAGGCGCCGTTGTCACGTCCTTTCCGTCAGTTATCTCAAATTTCGAGGAATATTTTAGGAAGGTGCGTTAGGAACTTAACAAAAGCACATTCAATCTGAAACTGTCCGCCAGGCAATGGAGGCCCACAATATCCCGAATATCCAAGATTCAGTAAGTGCTAAGTCATATCAATGTTGCATTGTTCAAATGATCTTCGCTTATAGTCCTCGGGAAAGGTAAACCGGTTTTATTGACTCGAGGTTTCTTCACTGATTTTCACTCAGCCCCACGGAACATCTCCTTCTCTGTCTACTTTGGACCCATCAACGCACCATCGAGCCTACGCCACCAATGTAGGTACCCTAAGATTATCTTCTCAGTCGTCATTGATCCATCACAATCGATCAGATGTATTATCAGCCAATCGCCGGGCGTACCAACTTGAAGGTTCTCGTCGATGCCCGTGTAATAGAGATCATTACAACAAGTGTAAACGGACTGCTCACTGCTACTGATGTCAAATTTGTCACAAGTGGCAATGACTACACGGCAATTGTTGCTGGGGAAGTGTGTCTAACTGCTGGGTAAGTTGTTTAATATCAGAGAATTGATCTCATTGCTTTATCTGAAAATCCCGCCAGTACAATCATCTCTCCACAGGTGTGAAACCTCTTGTTTCAGTTGCCTCTGCAATGATTGAATTTCTGCATAGATACTTGAATTGTCTGGCATTGGTGATCCAGCTGTCCTTAAACGTGCGGGGATCGAGGTTAAACTTGACCTCCCTGGTGTTGGAATGAATGTCCAGGAACATCTATACACTGGAGTGACCTTCGGTGAGTACTAGAGTACTGACCTTGTTTATGACCACTAGATCGCTTTGGACTACAGAATTGACCGACCATTTCGTGGGCGAGCAGGAAGTCCATACATTCGACACCCTTGCCACAAATCCTGGATTGAATAAAGAGCTGCAGTAAGTCTGATCAACAACAGTTAAATTGAAGTGGCGACTGACCAGAACATGATAAGTGCATCTGGCAAAGGCGCTTTAAACCTGAACACCGTTGATATCGCATTTGTTTCCTTAGCTGATATTTCTCCCAAACTCAATGCAGAAGTTATCGAAGCCCTGCAAAGTGAGCAGAAGGATATAGGACTTGCCGCGCAATACAGGATACAGGCAGAGCATCTTCTGGAAAGGGTTCCTAGTCTCGAAATCATTTTGGCTCCAGGGGCGGCAAAGCGTATGTACTGACGTTCATGCAGACTTAGGCAGATTTTAATATGTTTGCTTCACAGCACCTGCGCAAGGGTGGGACGCCTCGAAGAAGCATATTTCGCTCTGTTTCGCCACTAACTGCCCGCTTTCCCGTGGAACCATTGTAAGAAGAGGATTCGAATTGTGTGTTCTTCGCCGATGCGTTCTATAGCACGTAAAATCCAAAGATGCACTTGCGATTGACCCTCATGTTTTCGAGAATCCACTCGGTAAGTTTCGCTCGTATTCTGAGTTCTAATCTGATTCACGTTGTCGATCTTAAGATCTAGATACGATGGTTGAATTAGTCAAATTTTGTAGGAGGTTGGCTCAGACCCCTCCATTGAAAGGAGAGGGAGAGGATCGACTGAGGGGTAGGCGTTGTCGTCGTATCTCCTGAAACAGACTCATACTGGATTACAGAGATCCATCCTGGACCGGAATGTAAAGATGATAACGACATCGCAGGTTCTTGTCTTAGTTTGGTTCCTCAAGTAAAGTTGCTCACTTAGATTTAGAATGGATACGCAACAATGTCAACACGACCTTTCGTAAGTTCTCTTTCCATCCACGTCCGCCCATACCCGTGGGGCTAAATCATTACATATCAGATACCGCCGGCTCATGTTCTATGCTTCCGAAGAATTTGAATGGCGTGGTTGATCCACAACTCAAGGTAGTACTAAAGCGCATCCATATGCACTGTTTTAATTTGGACCTATAGGTATGGGGCACCAACAATATCAGAGTCGCTGACTTGTCGGTCGTTCCGCTGCACGTTGGCAGCCACACTCAATGTGAATTCCCTGCTCTTTGCTTGACTACACCTCCTGACATTTGCATCATCCTTCCAGCTGTGGTATATGCACTAGCAGAGCAAGGTATGACCCAATCTTCCCCGTAGCTATCCGCTCTCATCAAGGCTTCGTGACCTTAGCCGCGGACATCATCAAGGTCCACCACCAGGAATAGTAGCTCAGCTAGTATCAGTTGTGCGGTCATGCTTGTATGGTATCACTCGTATGAATCAGGGTCCTTGGTGGGGTGGGAGGTTGCATAAATATGTACATATATCTGCATCCTACTATAGTTTGCAGTTATCCGCTTTTGTCTCTAGCTCTTTCTTTGAGTTCTGCTGCAACCTGCTTGGACCGGGGAAGTATGCAAACTTGAAACGATTCGGGGAACCTTAAGCGTCATGAGTATGAATCCAGATAACTCCTGACTTGATACTGACCTCATTAAACCCTGTCTGAAAGGCGTCTTCAAAAGGGTGTGCCTTTCATCCAGTCCAACTGGAGATATGACAAAGGAGGCGACGAGGCCAGTCACGAATAAAAATATACTATTATCCGCAAAAAACCTGCCGGGACATATCCTGAAGTTTGGTTGGTGTTAGAAGATTATATATCATTACACACGACTGCACACCTCTTGCCAAATCCAAAAGCGTATGAATATGGGTCTAATGCCGTGTTTCCGACGCAAGTGTCAAGAAAACGTTCTGGTGCAAATTCCTCGGGAGCAATTCCGCTAATGTTGTCCCTAGAAATAGCCCTAGAAGAAAATAATTCATTGCAGAAAATACATGATTGGGTGAACGGACCAGATATTTGGAAGAACGGTAGTACCCTTAGGCACGCGGAGTCCTTGGAAGGGCTCAATCAACAAATGCACACCGATTCAAAGGATGGGCTCTCACCCTGATGTATATCTTCGTCGCTTGTATAATGAGGGAGACAGAGAGGAACCACCGGATTCCATCGCAATGTTTCTTTAATGGCAGCATTCACATAAGGTAAACGAGAGCGATCATCCAATGTCGGGAGTTCACTGTGACCAATAATGCGATCGAGCTCCATCCTTATCTCCTTCTGGACATCAGGATACAAGGCCATCGCGAGAATGAACGATAAAATTGTGCCCGTGGTCTGCATCTCGGGGTAGTCCACACGACTGTCTGATCAATGTATTGAAAACCTTACCGTTTCACCACCAGCTAATGAGAATCAATGTCAAATCAAAGCAGAGTATATTTAAGCCTACCTCCGTACATCGAACCAGCAGACCACCGTATGTGATGTTCCATCTCCGTAGCACCTTCTAGCTCGAGGCAAGTAGCGGTAAAAGACGTGCTTGCCGAACCCGTCGAGACTTGTTGCCTAACATATTCAAAAGGGAGTCCCACAACACGTAAAAGGCGGGTGCGGCCTTCTGTAGCAATGGAATTGATGTTATTGAAAGGAACCCAGGAAGGGATGCGCTTGACTGGAACCATGCGGATCAGCACTTCTTCTGAGGACGGAAATTGTGATTTACGGACGCCATGGCAACATATCGACGAGGTATGCTCCTGGCATCATTCCTCTCCCTATGGTCTTCATCATAATCTCCAATTCGGCAATAAACTACATAGATGTAAGAAAGGAAACTACGACGAAGTGAAACACGCAACATTTATCGACTCTGGGCTTTTTATCGGGACGCCATATGTCATAGACAATACAATGCGACCTGAAGCCCTGGAAGGACCCTTCGTCAATGCAAAAGCCCTGTGATGACATGCCCACTTACAGTCGAAGTTGTGATGCGAAGTCTCTCGGGTTATCAACAAGGCTGTCTAGGAACAATCCAACAGCCTCTTCTTGCAAGGCAGTATATCCCTTGATCGCGTCAGAATTCAAAGCCAAATGAGCGAGCTTCCTCTGGTGTTTCCACCCAGCGCAATATCCAAGTAAAGGAAAGCTCTAGGTATGTCACTACTGTTAGTCAAGAAACGGGCACGAGCATCCTGATATCTACCTGATCAAGGCCCATGAGCTCTCCCAGCATTACGAGTCCCGGACGATCAGAATATATCGTGGACTTCTTGGCTAGAAGTTCATTCGCAGCTTCAAAAGAGCCCAACACCAAGATCCGCTGGTGCAATGCCTCGAGGTAGATGATATCGCCTAGTATAATAAGGATGAACACTTGGAGGAAGCTACACGAACTTTTGGACTTCTTACCGAACAAGCTTCTCCATTCTGCGAACACCTTTGCTGTGTCAACTAACGGAATGTCAAAAAGGTTTCCTATAAGCGGCTTTCGTTTGGGGCCAGGAGGTAACGGTGACTGGTGCATGCTCTTAGGCTCGCATTGCGCAAGTCTTTTGCTAATCAAATAGTACACGCTTGATGCACTGGCCAAGCACGCAAAACCTATCAGCAAGGAATACATCTTAGCGGGAGGTCGACTTTGTAATCAAGGAAGCACTAAATATTAGTTATGTATGAACGGTACTACGGGCCTAACCTCATGAGTCGTCGGCAGGAACCTTGTTTACCCGACCTTCGTAAACATAGTATAACGGCTTTGCAACTTACAGATCTGGAAGGCATCCTAGAACCCTGCTTCTGGTTCCGGATTCCGGAGTTGTGCTCGCGTCGGAGTTTATGATCGCCACTTGGCTGTCAGAACCCTTACACGAATAGGCAAAGTCGGATCCTACAGTCACCTGGGGGGGTGTCGTTCTGCTTTAGAGTTACAGCCGTAGTCCGTCTGATTCACATGACCCATCCCCTCAAACAACCTCTGAGCGCTCATCGCGTTGTAGATGCAAATAAAGTTGAATGGGTAAGGACAGTCGCCAGCATGTTTGGAGTGCCAAAGCGGCCCTTCTGAGCGCAAATAGGTATACATATGAAAAGGACAGGAAAAACAGAATTTGACAGAGGCTGATACGGCATTCTCAAGACTGTCTTCCTTCTATTGGGGTCTTAATTATGATCATTTGTCTATACCACTGAAGGGGATATCATGTCGTTGTTGGAGCCTCCGATATATCGCCAATAGCCTGGAAGCAAATGGACTACTGACAACCACGTCTGAACAATGTTTTAGCGCACAGACAATGTATGGATGCTGTTATGATACGACTGACATTATACAGAAGGAACGATGTTTGATCAGCTTTCATGCTCCTCAGCAACAAGAATCGCAGACCGACGAACAGAGCAAAGCAGACGAGAAGAATAGTGCCAGCCCAAGTCAACCGCCACACGAAACTGAGAGCGATAGACCACACCATAAGGAGTGGCAAAATCGAGGCACGGCTCACTTGTGGTGATACAACTGGTAAGGTCATTCTGCCAATCAGCCTGTCTCCTGTCTCATCTTTGAAATCTTGTGCGTGTATAGTGGTAGCAAATACTGCTGTGCTTATCGCGACAGACAGACGCCCCACTGTGTCCATATGCGATGCATTACAACCTTCACCGAATATCAACCAACTGCTGTTGACTTTGGAAAAAAATACGCACCCGCGATCAACGTTCCGCCAACTTCAAACATAGTGAATCCCATGGCAGTCACGAGATTTTTTGTGATCCAGTGACGGGATGCTTGCAGTTCATTGTATATGATTGTAAATAACACAAGAAGCATGCTATAAAATAGCACGGTGCCACCATGCAAGACGGATGAGATCCAGCAAATAGGGACTAAGCTCCATCGAAGAATGGTCGCACTTCTCAGCGAGATTCGACCGGCTGGCAAGGGGCGGAAGGGCTTATTTTGTATGTCTTCTTTGACATCCAGTATTTGATTTGACGTGTCGAACTGGAGAAGGTGCAGAAATATCCACCAAACCACAGGGAAAATGCGACCCGTGGTGCAAAGAGGAGCTGAAGTAAGAGATAATATCGTCTGAAACCGGTGAGTGGGTCAGTCACTTTAAACACCACAGGCGGGATCACCTACAATTGGAATCAACGTGGTTTTTATGTCAGACTTAACAAACCAAAATAACGTCAGGAGAAAGCCAAATAATGCATGAGTTTTTGCTAACGCGCTGGTTTTCATTGCGGCTAGCCGCTAGAAGTAATAATTTGTCTTCTATTAAGTATAGGCTTTTATAACTTATGTGACTTACCATTAGGGATAAATTTGTCGGTTGATGCGATAGTGATCTTGCGCGCAGAGTTTCAAAAAGAGGTTATCTATATATTAGTATAGTGGCTATAACAGATCCTCAGAACAGAGATCTAGGGAGTAAAAGCTTCCAATCGGCCCGGGACGCATCCCACAACTTGAACAGAGAGGAATCAATGACTAAACCAAAAGTCGCGAAACCTTGCATGACTTGAAATTCTATATTGCGCAGCATGCGCTAACGTTATGTGTACATCACTTGTTTCATTTGGCCTCACTGGCACCATGTTTTGCCGTAAGCATGATACTAGAAGGAAGACTTCCTTCTGCAGCTACTTGCACACAGGCTATATATCTCTTCCGCGTGCACGCTGTCGGAGGGAAGGAAATGCCTACTGCTCTGTAGTAGGATTGACTTTTTCTATTGACCTAATAGCGTCCGAATTGGTTCGTGCCCCTTTATGTCAGCTCCGAGTCATGCGAGTCCGTTTTCCCGCCTTATCTTTAGGTCCTCTGAGATGAGCGTTAACTTGAAACAAGCTCGAGCATCAACTTTCAAAGTTTCAATATCCATGTGACCTGAGCCAATGACCCAAATAATCATCAATCACCTTCACTGCATTTCCAAATCATTGTTTACGTTGGCCGTGGAATTACAAGTTAACGTAGTACGTTCGCTCCTACTCTTCCAACTTTAGTCATCCACTACACACCATCACTCGAAGATCCCGCAAGGTATATTAGTTCGTGCACATTTAGAGCACATTGTGTTTAACTCTGTGGCACCCTGTGCTGCCCAATAAAAATATGTATTAACTGAGGAGATAGCGTTTCGAAATACACGAGTTAGGTACGTTTTTGCACACCGCCTTCTTCTGTCAGTGATGTGGTGGGGAGAACCACATCCAACTCATTGACCTCAACGTAGATTTCTCCTTCAGTGACTCCTCTTCTCCATTGGACACGGCTGAGTTCTGCATGGCTGAGTAACCATGATGGATCCACATGGTAAGTTGCAGCCAAAGAGCGGATGCTCAGCATCGCGCGACAGACAGAGACCACTGTGGTTCCTACTGCTATTCTGTGAAATATATGTTTCCCATGAGCGCATTGAACGCTGTCAATGGCACGACCTTACCCTCCCCCCAGGGCTGAATAGTAGACCTGGCATTGATTTCAGTTTTAATGAGCTATGTAGCTATGACTGTTACGCTTACATTTATGTCCTGTGGTTGAGTCAAAGAAAGACTGATAATTTCATACAGTAAGGTTCCTGTCATTCGCTTTAGTGTCTACCGAGAGAGAAGACTCGAGATATGCACCGGCCGCAAATGCATACATGAACATCCCTCTAATCAATTATCAGCTCAGTAGAGATTCTGGTCGATGGGGCCTACTCTTTTAAGAATCGGTGGATAATCTGGTGTCCCTGCAATGAACTAACGCGAAAGCGATACATGGTTAGTAAGAACATGACCGTATGGACGATCAAGGATGGCAGATAGATGATGAACAGTGTTGGAGGACTCTGTGACAAGTTATTGGTGTTTATATCGTAGGCAATCTTGACGTCGCCAAAACGGATGCTGCTGATTATTACGGTTCCTGCCGTGGACAGGATGAAAACAGTGATCGCCAGCCATCTAATGAAATGATTCCGATGGAATAGATACCATACTCGCAACGTTACGACACCTGTATACTAATCAGCAATTCAGCGTAGATCAGCGGATACGCGAAACACAGACATTGGCACAGTAACATGACCATGAATGCAAGGACGTAAACCAAAATAAAAACTTGGCTCAAGCTATGTGAGCTGTCAGTGCTCTGTCAAAATTATGTTCTGTAAAGTAGCTCACAACTTTCAAATGCACATAAGCCCCCCATCATGATACATGCAGTCGAACAAGTACTCACGGAAGAACCGAGTTCGGCAGTCTTGATATCCGCTATTTAGCTATTAGTTGCTAGAACCATAACATTCATCCTGAACGGACCATAATACACAAAGCTAATAAATTTCATTTACTGATGCTGTTTGAGGGGATGAAGTGAAAGCTCACAATACTTGTACCAGAGCCAAGTATCGGATCTGTCAAACACATAATTAAGCACTGGCAACAAAGCTACGGTCAATAGAAGGCATTACGCTAAGGTATAATACCCTCGAAGTTGACCATGAACCAGACCAAAAGAATGTTACCTAGAATGACAGTATCAGTGCAGATTACGTAGATCACCATTAGTTGTGGTGGTTACAGTACCTCGTCCGCGAACGTGATAATATGATCATACACGACAAGTGTGAATGATGCTGCAGCCAAATCCAGAGAGGTGATTGCTGCTGCCTTGGTCACTGATTGTGTCTGTGCGTCCATGACAATTTACAGGTCTCCTCGAGTGAGTCGAGTCGCTAGAGCGAAGAGTAATCTCCGGTGTCGAGGTCACCCCGAGAAAGATGGATTGCATACATATACCATATAGTCATGATCTCCATACACGTTCAAGTTGGGCCTGAAACACGTAGCGTCAACCTTGTGTCAAGTCCCGGCGGTGTTTGTCCTGCCACACCAAAGAAGGACTCAGATCTCCTCAGATTGATGCCTGGCTATCAGAAGACAGTGCATAGCTGTGCATAGACATCCAATGGGCATTGGGCACCCGAAAAATCTATCAGTTTCATAAACCTGTGGAGTAGATTACATAACGTTCCGAACATCGCCGCGGATATTTACGCACGGAGTCCCTGATTGATGTACTCTCTATTCAGTCACCAGACTTGCACATGATTGAGTCATGATCATGAATTTAGGAGTACGTATCAGCCTAATCATATTAGGTATCCGGTGCCTTTGTGCCCCAGCAGCTCCTGTTGGCGAGAGTAGTCCTTTCCAAGAACGTACTACATTGGAATAGTCTCGACCAGACGTTCGGGAAAGTGTTCCGGCCAAGGCACCCGCTCTTTCCCTCTCAGACAATGAATTCTACGACATCTACCTTGCCGGACAGGTTAATTGAATTCTGCAGTGATCAACCAGCTTCTACCTTTTGTTGGAATGTCAAGGTTGATGCTGATTCGACACTCATCGTTTCTCATCGAACAAGGGCAGGTATAATCCAGGACGCTCGTGCAACTGCACAGCGGTTTTTGCAATCTGGGCTTTCCAAAAGGCAATGTGGAGAGCAAGCAGTCAATGTCGGCTTCTTCGCGCGCAGTGGCTATGATCTCTTTGTGGGGTTCCTCGCTGCTCTAATAAACAGATGGACTGTGTGTGTTTAAACTTTCATCTCTACGTACAAATAAGGTCTGATGCTTCCAAGCCGACATTAATATCTGATAAAAACAGTATTGAATGTGTTATACACCTTATTCGTGCCTCCAGTTCTCGATGCCTTTTCGTTGATTCCACTCTTCCTAACCTGGTTGATGTCGTACAACGTCAAGTTCCGAATGTGCAAATCATTCCTCTACAAGGTGTCGTCGATTCAAGTTGGACGACTTTGGCGCAGCCACCCATCATCCAAGGGGGAGACTTCGAGCTAGATGAGATAGCGTATAACCTGCACACGTCAGGGTCAACAGGTCTGTGTTATCAACTTCTGCGCAAGTTAATCCAACCTTCAAGGTATTACAGGTCACCCTAAATTGATTCCGGTTACTCATCGACAGTGGTGCGATCAAACCAGACGATTGACAGTGTTTCCAGGCCGTGCAGTGTGTACGCCTATGCCCATATTCCATGTAAACTTATTTATTGGCTTCCAATCGGTTTACTCACGCGCATCTGTAACAGACCGTTGGGCTTAGTTGCTTAACCAAGTTCCCTATTGGTGCCGGTTGTATTCCAATCATAGTTGAATCCACACAACCTTGTACAGGAGAATTGCTGTGCCAAGTTCTCAATCGCTTCAGTGGTGCAATCTGCGTCACTCCTCCAGCCCTACTTGAACAAATCTCCTCAATGGGGGAAAAGGCGATTCAAGCACTAGTTTCTGCGTATATGGTTTTGTTTGCTGGTGCACCCCTGCAAGAGCATGTTGGTAATCGATTAGCCAGTTATGGTGTAAGGATCGTCTCGGCCTTCGGAAGGTCAGTCTGATAACTACTTCTCACCCTGCTTTCTGATTTATGAAACACAGCACTGAGACAGGACAACTAACTATTGCGGATGTCAGCTCTGATGATCCCCTCGACTGGCCTTATGTTCGATTCATCGACCCTTCTGAAATAGAACTGGTGGACGAACCTAACACGAATGGTTTATGGCGCCTGGTTGTTAAGGTGATTTGAAGAAAAGAAATTAAAAGTTATCAAATGTGACGAGGTCATCCAGCCAGGTCGTTTCGTGTCTTCCAATTTCGTCAATTATTATTGTCCCATCGGATTCAGCCCTGGAGACCTATGGCGGGAGCATCCAACGAGACAAGGTTCTTCCCCGTTCTTCCCATGGAAGTTACTCTATTAATATGACTAATATGACTGCACAGGACTTTGGAAACATGCTGGGCGTTTGAGCAACGTGGTTAGTGTAGGCTTCTTTGTGAGAAACTGCAGTCTGCCAATATATTTTCTCCGAAGACTGTTCTCAGCAATGGAGAGAAGACCGACAACATTCAGCTAGGTAGAACGTTTAATACCTTCTCCGACTGTCCGCAATTAATGTTGAGCCTGCAGAGTCTCTCGTACTCGAGAACCCCTTCGTGGAACGCGTGATTGTATTTGGCGAAGGTCGCTTTCAGAATGGGCTACTTGTCCTTCCTCAAGCTACCGCATTGGATGACAGTGATTTTGCGGCATCCTTATGGTCAACTATTCAGCGCGTGAATTCCATTGTTCCAACTCACTCACGCGTTGTAAGAGTTCTCACTGTCCTCGCGAATCCGAGGAAACCTTTCATCCTGACGGACAAAGAGACTATCAGACGCGCTGAAACACTCGCTCTTTACGCCAAAGAGATTCGGGAAGTGTATGCGGCTCTCGAGTCTGGAGATCCATTCATGGATCTACCTTCGAAAGATGACGACAAGGGTGTCTTAATGTACATCAAGGAGATTGCAGCCCATGTACTTGGGGTGGAGGTTGCTGTCCACGATGACTTTTTCGCTTGCGGTTGGTAGTCTTGCGTGTGCTTTAGCAGTTTATTGATCTCTTTCCAGGTATGGATTCCTTGTCAGCAACGAATTTTAATGCCTACCTTACGCCACTCTGGAAACTCGTTAGGAACACAAGGATACCTCATAATATCGTCTACAAATGTCCATCCATTGACGCCCTGCATCACGCAATCACTCGAAGAGATTCACACAGTACAGGTAACGCAGAGCAGCTAGATGATATTATCAAGAAGTGGTCTTTCCCGTGTCCTACTGCAGCAAGTCGTTTCTCGCATTTGGAAGACTTGTCTAGCAATGTCGACGACGTTCGCCTGACCGTCCTCCTCACAGGGTCAAGAGGCGGGTTCGGTAGCCACATATTGTCAGAGCTCCTGAATAGGGAAGAAGTTCGTGCTGTTTACTGTTTAGACCGCGCAAATAGTCGCTCGCTAGGTGCTCATACTCAACGGATGCCACAAGAGGCTATAACAGGCAAAGGAGACAAGAGGGTCGAGTTCTGGACTATGGAAGTCAGAGCAATCGATCTAGGCTTAGATATAGGAACCATTCAGAAGGTCGGTTTCCTTTAACCATAGGATTTGATGAGGTCTAATTGCTTCTGACGTCAACCAGATTCAAACAGATGTTACTCACATAGTCCATTGCGCATGGGAGGTGAATTTCAACCACGAGCTGGAACACTTTCTCGATCCCCATATTTCTGCCCTACACAAAATGCTCAACCTATCTGTTTCGAGTGTCCGCACGAGCATACCGCGTATGTTTTTCATCTCTAGTGTCTCTGCCGTCGCGAATTACTCGGGGTCAGGGTATGGGATCCCTGAAGTTCCTCTCGACTGTTCAAGTTTGCCACTTGATCAGGGTTATGCACAATCGAAGTATGTTGGAGAAAGGGTTCTAATTGATGCGTCCCGAGGCGCAAATATACCAGTAACGATTGTACGCACCGGACAAATGGCTGGCAGTACCACGTTGGGTGCATGGAATATGACGGAGTACATTCCTATCTTTATTCAAGCGTGCTTCTCCTTGAAGCTCATACCTTCCCATATTCCGGTTCGTCATGTAAACAGCCTACATATGTTATCAATTATCTAACCCTCATCGTAGAGCATGTCGTGGACGCCGATTGACGTTGCAGCAGCCATCTTGGTGGACATCATGCTAAACGATGCCGACGCTGATACGACCCATCTTTTGGTGCGCCACATTGACAATCCCAAAGAACTCGCCACCTCGGATTTTCTGCAATGGATGCTTGCAGCTTCAGAGAATTCGATGACACTTGTGCCCAACGAGAAATGGCTCGACTCTGTCCGGCACAGCCCAATGGTCATAAAGGCGAAACATCTTCTACCATTCTTCGAGCAATGGCTGGGGAGTGCAGCAGTTGAACGCAAGCATCACGTACTCAGCATACAGCACACGGAGCTTCTGTCTCGAAGCTTTCCTCGAGCACAAATTACCCACGAACTGTTTAGAAAGTACGTGGACTTCATCCGCAAATCGAGTAGCACCAAGAGTAGCGTATGAGCTGAGCATTTTCTCAATATGAAGCATAATTTGATTTCTTCAGATGTCGAACCCTAAGGAAGGTGTGTCCTACAACATGCCGGTGAGATGGCAGCAACGGTAGCAGCTGACAGGGTCTGCTGAAGTCGAGCCTAGGCTATTAAGTAGTGGCATCGGTCCTGAGATCGAGATTAGTGCATCGGTTGAATCAGAGGATGACCTTCCTCAGTGCGTCGGTCTCTGTTGTCTTGACCAACGTCTTCAACCCTTGACTGACCAGCTTAGTGAATCATCATAATTAGGGATCGAGCTTCTGGGTAAAACCGGTGGCCTCAGAATTATTATAGGAACTTCTGACCACCGGGAACGGGCCGCATGTGGAAAGAGGTGAGGCCCTGGGTGCATGCAAGAACACGAAGCAAAGTAGTCAACATAAATCCAGAACTATGTAACACCAATTGGCGATTTACAACATATCCCACATGCATCATGGTTCAACTCATCGTTCAATCGTCTCCGCAATGGTGCAGCCGTCACGGTGTAGCTAGCCTCACTGCTGACAGTGAGATCCTTCTATGGATACTTGGAATTGGCAGACTCAACGAGAACAGCATTGACGAAACTTGAAGCAGAGCGTGTGAGGGTCTACTGTGAGGTGTACGGCGTTCTCCACTTACTTACACATGCGACACTACACTACTCCTTCATTTCAAAGCACATCTTTCTACACTGGCAGCGACCGGCGTGTCAAGATCGAGCGCCAGACAATGATCGGGGATGACTACTTATCTTCCTTCTTGAGTGGTTATTTCGACTTGGACTCAAAGGCACTCATACTCACACTGGCATGTACAGGTATGGGGACATCGTGGAAAGTTCAGTCTTGACATTGTAACTGTAAGCTTCTGGCGCGCTCGGAAAGGACTGAATGGTTTGGTGGAAGATACATAATGTATCTCAGACAGCATTTTCATAAAACAACGCAGGCAATAAGGCATCGAGTGCGAGCCTTTTGAGCTCAAAAATGATGCTATGTATTGTGGTACATCTCCCCCCTGCCCCCTTTCCACATATTCACGCATCCCACCCCGTTCCAATGGCATGCTCCAGAAGAGCCTTGCATAATGACCAACATTCGCATACCCTTGATAGCACTGCAGTCCACCAGGCTCGTGCACGCATCGGCAACCGCGTAGATACAGATATGGAGCGCAATCGCCGTGAACCTGGCATGGAAGACGATACGTCTATGATCCAAACAATTACACCGCATGAACTGGAATGCGCGAGGACGAGGGTGAGGAGCGAATATGTGTAAACACCATTGGCTCCAGTGTTATTAGCTTTCCCGGCTCCCTCCTTGCGTGCTACCCTTAGATACAACCAGCCTGCTTGAATAAATGTATTTAGATTCAAGTTGCAGCCACCGTAAGCACTTGGTCACATTTCTGGGTGCATGTTACAGTAATACAATAATATAATAGCTATTAAGATTTGACTCTCGTACGTACTCGTACTTTTCTTTACATACTCAATCACTCCTCGTTATACACGTTCACCCATTCTCCGTCTCATCACGTGCTTTTATTCCTCTTCTCGAGTAATGTTTCAG
>PVYJ01001629.1:0-10728 GCA_002995095.1 Rhizopogon sp. AM-2018a | reverse complement strand
TGTGCTCTTGAGGGCGGAGCTCCACTATCACGAAGCAAGGGGTGGATTATGTTATTCGTTGTGCGGGAACTATGACTGGGAGGCGATGGGACATGAGAAGGGCCGCTCTCGAAAGATACGCGTTGGAATGGACTGCCCCTCCCGATGGACGCCTCTGAGGCGGTTGCCCTGGGCATGTCATGGTCGGTGGTGGACGTGTTGGCAGGATGACCTATCAGACCCTCCAAGGATGGTGCAGATTGGGAGCTTTGGATGCCCTGAAGTTCCATCCTGCTTATAACACGGGCGCGAGTCAGAGGGGAGGCCTCTGGAAGCGCGGATAACTTGTCTGAGCTAGTGAGCTCCGAGTCACTGCTAGATCTAGCGGCTGGAGTTTTGAAGAAATCAGAGAAATTTGGAGCAGTTATTGAGAGATGAAAATCGAACCATGAGATCGGAGAGCGTGTGTTTGGGTATCTGATAGTTGCGCGTGTTCGCCGGTTACTGGTTCAGATAACGAGGAGTGTGCTGGTTGTGGGGAGTCGGATAGTGGGTTTGGGTTGTTCATTAAGTTAAGGAAAGTACAAGTCGTACAAGTCGTGGAAGGGTCGTGAATACGTGACAGAGATATGGGAGAACGCGAAAAGAGTTCTTCTCTAGACGGGTCGCTTTAAATAATCATGGAATGGGTAGCTTCCTGCCGTAAGGCTGCCTTGACAGGTGCATTTGGAAACGAATACGTACTCCTTTTTTGGGTTGCTTTGGTCATCAAAGAGCGTGGCGGGGCAACTAAAGTGATTGCCAACAGTTTGAGCTTTCGACGACGTTGACGAAATCTGAGCAGTCGGCGTCACACCTTGTCAACAAAAAGACCTCATCTACCCTTACTTCCTCCTTTTTTTTCTCTTCCAGCGTGGATCTCTAACTTGACTGCAAAGAACGTATATGGCGGTTTTTGGGTGGAGCAACTAGTCTTTTGGAGGAAGGTCGGCCAGTCGAAGGGAGGGGGAAAATGGAGGATGCCAACTACGGAGCATGCGTCATCAAACGATAAGGCTTTCGGAGGTGCTGTTAAGCGTTGTTTCCGCGAGTGGTGCTGGTTTACTACTTACTGTCTGGTGATCTTGCAGCCGCCGCTGGCACCCAAGGCTTCGAACTTGGGTAAAATCGATGATGGCGTGTGACTATCGTTGCTGGCGGCCTGGATGATCATACGAGTCCCTTCATATTAATGGGTCATACTTTTCTGACCTCTCCGTCCGTTGAACGGACATGATGTTCCTTCCATTATCCTATCCGGATCGGTGCCAAATGCCAAAGACCCTGCGCTGAGAAAACTCGACAGGGAGTTTTACTTCCCTCTTCCGTCTCCCGAGGCTCGTCAGTGGATATTTACGTTCATGACCAAGGACTGGAGGGCTGGAAGGATGGTGAAGGTGCCAAGAATATCAAGTGCCTTGCAAAGTTCACCAAGGGCTGTAGTGGTGCTGATCTCCAATGCGTGGTTCATTGCTACAAGCGCTAGTGGCTACGCTCACGTAGGCTGTAGGCCTTATGCACGGAGGCTGGGTTAAATGCAATCCCCAGATATACCAGTTCACCGTTCATCTTTTCCTCAAGCCTGAGACCAAAGTACGTCTTTTTATCATACAAAACGGGTGCTGTAATGACCGATGCCGGATTTTTAGAGCTCGTCCCATCTTTGCACGCTCGTCGTCATCAACATCATCCCCTTCACAGCTCTCAACACAGCTTGTCTCTTTACTTTTGGACATCTTTGGGAAGGCGAAAGATGCTATCAACAAGGTCTTTCCTGTTAGCAAGAAGCGCACCGCCCTAGAAGCAGTGAATATGATAGTGCGGGGTATGCTCTTGAACGTGAACTACTCATGCAGTGTGAGTGCTGAACCGCTACTAATTCAAAGGAGTCGCTGATTGTGCCATAGCCATTGAGACTTTACGGATGTATCGACCACAACTGGTGCTCCATCGGCCTTATGTTAATGGCACAAGCCACCGCCTCTCATCATGCGGAAGGATATGCTGTTGAAACTCTCGATCTGGACGTGTTTCTGAGGCTACACGGTCAACTGTCCGATCCATGCTTGATTCACTTGTGCCTACTGGCCTCGTTATTGTCCTTACCATTGCTGAGGTACCCAGTTCACTACCCCGTGGCGTCCGTTCATGGTTCGGTATGACCCACGAGAATCGTCTCACCATCGAGTCTCACCGACGCCCAGCAAGAGGCGTTCTTCGGTATCATTGCAAATGTTTGTCGATCGCCAAATCAGTTTACCGATGGCATCAAATGAAGAAAATGAGCCCTCGAGGAGCTGCCAATTCACGTGCCCATCACGACTCCGGCAGTGATCGGCTGTATAGGGCATAGTCTGTGCTGACTGCAGCCGAAGTGAACATCCGAGGCTTTGACCATCAGATCAAGGTTGGGTGCCAACGTGGAAGAGAAGGGAGACAAAAGGGAAGGGTCGGGCCGGAAAGGACGCCCAGAATTGCACAGAGCTACCTCGCTGGAGTGCGCGTCATCATGGTCCGCAGGCTGAGATCTCCATCACGGATCCGTTGCAATTGGAGAGGTGACTAAAAAGGGCACATTCTGATGGGCGGCCCAGTCGTTCTACTGATTCAGGCAACGGCAAGGCCGAATCCAACCCCCTTCGAAGCTGGGAACGTCCGCGGACTGTATTGAGCGATGATAATGACCATAACCCGATGGACATCATTGGTGCGTCTCGTTCTCAGAATAGTGAATAGAGCCTCGGTCGTGCACTTTGCGAATGATGCGCAGCCGCCTGCTGCTGACAGTGACGTCTGATCTGTTTATAGGACACCTATGGTCGATGGGATGGCTATCGACTCTCCTCCCCATCAAAGATAGGCAGGCTTTGATCCCATGCTCTTGAATCCGATGCCTCCCCGGTTGCCCAGCATCCTATAGTGGTGCTGGATCATCGACGGTACCTGCACAAGGACCATATCATCTTACCACTTTGTCGCCAGGCACTGGAGCTACGCCTACAAATCCCTCGATACCGACTCCAGACGTACCTTCTCCAGTCATCCAACCATTATCGCCGCCAATGACGGCAGTTTGTCATAAACTCTTTTTGCTTTGGTCAGGGGATATGTTGTCTACACACGCTTGTTTTCTATTTAGTCACATTCTCGTTGTTTCCCCCTTCTTTCTCTAACGTCTCTTCTTTCAGGTATTATTTAGCATCTATTATGTATTCGTACATATATTCCCGTCTGTTCTTTCAGTATCTAGGTCGTTGTGAGTCGCGCCTCGATCCTGAGAACGTCTGACACAGTTACACCCCGAACCGAAAGCGAATGAGAAAGATCCTTTACTTCTTTATCAGACTTCCACGTCGATAAGCAACTCTGCAATACGACTTGAGTCATGTATTCAGCTCTTTTTATTCGTTCGCGACTTACGTATTTTAGCATCTCACCTCTCTTCTTGACGCTTCTCTTTGCTGCTGGCATTGTACAACTAATATATGCCCGAGTCCGAGTCACGGCGCTCGGTCGTTCGCGGTCAGGGCTGATATTTTTTTCCTTCTGTTCGGTCTATCATACTCCTACGATTGTAAACTAACTACTATTAGTGTTCCTTTCATCCAAAGGTCTTCTGCTATAACTTATCAGGAACTTATCGTGTCAGGTTCGCAGGTCTCCAATAGGCACAGATGAATTGTGCTTTGAGGTCTGACCTTTTATCTCACGGCCAAGTCACGGACCTTATGAGAAGGAACAACAACCCCGCCTGGAAAATTGTAATGTGAATGGATTATATAAGCTTGCGTGACGAGTAAGTCGCCACTTACTTTCAACATGAAAGAAGGAAGAAAACTGTTCCTTCTTTTCCAAGGGAGGAACGAGAGCTATATATGCAGCCGCATTCACTTCACTAGCCGTTCCAGACTCATTATCCATGATGCGGCAGAGACATCCTCCCCTGCTACTCCCTTCAATTTCGAGTTCGCAGTCAAAAAAAGTTCAAGGCACTGATACATAGGCTTTACTATACATCCGAATCATCAACGTAAGTATGGAAACGCTCATGCCTCCGATGCGCGCGTGATGAAAACTGAAAATGCTACTCTCAGTATAAAACCTAGACGAGAACTTCAGGACTGGTATACCAGATAGCTCTCACTCCAGAGTCGGGAGGATTCCAGCACTCCCCGGGGCCAACATGGAGTTACCAGATATGAATAATACGTTTGGTGCGCTTTATATCGGCACTGTTGCCGATGCAATGTCAGCCCAATATTCAATGCAAAGGTCTTTCAGTCCTGACTGGTCCTTGCTGATAGTTTGTTCGGCGTATGCACTGTCCAAGTACTTACTTACCTCCAGACACACAAGGGTTCAGGACCCACTTTCTACAAACTTGCGGTATGTCCTCTTTGAAACGCTAGAATCGAGGGGCAGACTCACATTGATCCAACACAATGATTGAAGGTGTGCTGGCTTTGGTGAGTGTTTGCAGGTGGAAGTATTAACTTGGTTCTAATGGCGGAATTACAAAGGTTCTTCGATACCTTGCATGTTTGTGCGGTTAACCACACAATGTACTATTATCTGATCACCAACTATGGAAACCCGCTCGCACTTGCTGAAATGGTGTGGAGCTTCAAGGTGCGCAATGTTACAACTATGCCAAACACTGGTATGAACTTTATCGCTCATAGGCACTGATAATCATCGATGTAAGAAAAAGCGAACTCTTGCATGACATCCTTGATTTAGCGCGTTTACAGGCATTTAGTGTGTACAGTGTGCACCTGTGAGGATCGTGGTCGGTCAATGAACTTTACTTGCTGATGTACTTCCTTCCTCACAGCCTATACCTGCAACGGATATGGATAGGTATGCATCCTTCAGGTTACAACAACACTGATCTTAATTGTCGTAGTCAGCAAAGGGAGAACCGGAATTTTGCTAACGTCTGTGGTGAGTGCTCATATCATAGCTCGCTTCTGCCACTCTGAGTCCAACAAGACAGTTATCATTGTTTCCGCATTAAGTAAGTATTAAGATCGCGCATAGAGATTTTGACTGGCGCTAAGTTATCTGTATCCCGCAGCTGTTGGCATTTGTGAGGTAAAATGTGAACTTGCGTTGGTTCGTTGCTGAGTGCTATTTTTCTCTCACTAGTACTCGCCTGGGAGACGTAAGTCAAAGACTTCGTTGCATATGTTGTTACATGGCTCACCAAACACATTAATCTAGATTGAAGCGCCAATTTTTTTCGGACCTGTCCGGAATTCAGTGGTTGATTTACCTGACTTTAGCCACAGCGACTGTGATCGACTGCCTCATTGCCTCTTCATTGTGTTACCTCCTTAACACCGCCAAAACAGGGTTCACTAAGTAAGGGTTTCCCTGTTGTTTTGTTCTGACTGATTGTATCTTAGAACGGATATGACGCTTCGGACACTCATGAGAGACATTATCACCACAGGATGCTTGACGAGGTAATCTTCAGTTTCTCTGACACTGGCCTGCCACTGAATCCTTCCCGTCTAAAGCATATGTTCGGTAGCTTGCATCATTACGGTATATATCTCCGATGGTACTTATGATATGTGACTGATCGTCTCTTGCAGAAAGCACTGATGCCAGACACCTTCATATTTCTTGGAATACAGCTCCTACTGTCAAAATGTATGCTCTGTTACTCCTATCAGAACCAGGAACTTATTTAATGCGTTTAGTATATGTGAACTCCTATCTCGCTCTACTGAACGTGCGTCATTACCTAGGGCCGGATAGAGGAATGCCTATTTTGCGGCGCCGATCACAACATATCTATCGCCCAGAGCTACAAGCCAACGTTTCACACGACGGATCGTCCCAAACTTTCAAAGCGGACGAACACCAGGTCTCTGATGGTGAGAGCGCTCCAGGGCGCCCCGCTTATGATTATGTCAAGGTTTGTTCCAAGACAGCTGATAGTGCATATTTTGGCTAATGGAGGTTTCAGGCGGGACGTGCCCATCCCATTGAAGTCGTCGTAGAGATGGAGTCATTCCCAAATAAATGAAGTCGCACTAGTCGATCATCATCTTCTTACGCGTTTTTCACTCCTTTAGCTTTTCGGTATACCAACTTTGAGATACTATTAGTATTCCTCTTTACTTGTCGAGCTCGACACACATTGTGACTCCACGTTCGGAGCCTGGATTTATCACATAGATACAAGTCACTCTTCACGCAGCGCGCTAGTGACCTTCAACAACGTTATGCAGTAGTAGAAAATCTGGCGGTCTTGTAGAATTCAGTGGATTAAGCCATTGAATCTTACCCTGCCGTTCCTAACTTAATCAATCCTGATATATGTTCAGCAGGCTTACCAGTGACCAGAGCATTTGTAACTTAGATGCAACGGTCAAAATAATTCAGTTGCGTGCCGAAAGTATATGGGGCGAGATAGTGCAGACTCTGGGTGAGTATTTTTGACTACTTGGCCGTTGAGTCAGAATGTGGTTCGAATACGATGAAGTATGTGTATCCACTTGGTCTCCCCTATGCAGACCCAAATAGAAGGAAGACAGTCGTTCTTTCTTAGTACCAAGTGACTGACAGGACATATCACAGGTACTGTTGCGATGCCTTCCGGGC
Organism: Rhizopogon sp. AM-2018a; assembly: GCA_002995095.1. Classification (NCBI taxonomy): domain Eukaryota; kingdom Fungi; phylum Basidiomycota; class Agaricomycetes; order Boletales; family Rhizopogonaceae; genus Rhizopogon; species Rhizopogon sp. AM-2018a. Next base: position 4,095 of record PVYJ01001629.1, on the reverse strand, counting down.
ACGCCGCATTTTCCCTCATATATGAACGGAAGGCGACCTATGCCGGTTGCATATACCAACTCCTGCACGATTATGAAGCTGACGGAGTCCGTGTGCTTGGAAAGCGATCGTCGAGATGGTATAGAGTCAAATCTTTCTGATTAAAGAGAACGATGTTGGGAGCGAGGGATTCCTGGACCGTTCATCCTTTAGTGTTCCAAACTGGCTAGTGCACGTTGAGTACACCAACCTGAGACCTGAATGGAGTGTAAGGTAACTACGACGTGCGTAGCTAGGAAGTGCGAGTGCGAAAGGGGACAGTCAGACCGCTTGATAGGGAGGAATAACGATAAGTCAAGGAGGACGGATAACGAGTAAGATGCTTGTAAGGAGCGTTTAGAATACGAGACGATGCGTGATATGGGGGATAGTTGATGCGTTGCTTGTCGATTGAATGGTTGACGGTGCGCTGCTGGATTGATGGAAAGTATAATGGGGCTCTGATGATTATTCGATGTTAATGAGGACTGTACATGCGCTACTTATACTGAAAGGAAGAGAAGGGTCGTCCATGTATAGATAAAGCCAAGGGGCTTGGTTAACGATCGGTAAAGGCGGTAGCTGAAGGGAGGGGCGTAGTGTTTGATAAAATAACGAGAAACAATATAAGAATTATTGGTAGTTTGAAGGCGCTGGCGTTGCAAATGGAGGAACGATGATGGAAAAAAGGGTTGGGTGAGTAATAGGAATTGAAAGGGTAGGTACTGATGAAGGGGTCGGGTATCGTTTTTGACAGATGGTCCGGGCGTTGACGTTGTGGTTGCGGTGGAAGGAGTGTCGGCATGTTCCGGCGGTAGACGATTGGTAATCCTTACAGGAGTGAACACGATTGTTGGACCACGATACAGTTAGTCTGGTCAATGCGACATATGTCAATCCATCATGATGCCCAACGATACCCTGCATCGCGAGGGATTTTGCAGAATGACCGCACCTTCACGATGTCATTGGCCACCAACTGGATTCAAAGCGTACGCCTGTATATTTCCCAGCGACGTCTTCTCTTTCCACCTGCTTAACGTAGATTGAGTTGCGTCAGCAGTATCCGAAGCATATTCGAATTTCGAAAGCTCATATACTTCTCCTCGTTTATTCCACACCACCACTAAACTCAAGTTCGTATGTGCCATGCACGCGAATAAATGCCTTCGAGACGATCACAGAGTACTTTCATTGGCGATGAAGCATGCAGATCTCCGAATAGCAAATTGTTGGCGCAAAGTTTGAGTGCAATCCGGGACTCACCTTGTGTTTGCTTGTCGGAGGCATTTATTATCGTTCAAATTGAACTTGGAGCTACTTGGAGAGCAATGAGTATGATTTGGAAGACCTAGATGGTTTCATGACCGTGAACAATCCAAGATAATACGATCCACACGAGGACCGTCAAATTTCCAATTATAGTGGCTGATGTCGGTCCGCAGCTGTATTCCCCGCGAGATTCCAATACCGCGGGACGAGCTGAAGTTCGGGCCTGCAACCCGTATAGTCACATTGCACGAACGACTTTTGCCATTCGAAATCACCACATGCCATCCTAATGCATGATCTTCGGGGTTGCGAGGCCCAACTGCTGAGTTGAGCTTATCATTCAATCACAAAACTGTTTACTTATTCAAATCGCTGTAATCTGCCGCCCTGCCCCAGAAATCCAAATACATCGAGACACATGTCTATATATCCATCCAAGTAAGGATGCTCGGCTCCCGAAGCGAGCATGAAGACAAATACATTACAGCTCTCAGCGCAAGTATAAAACCTCGACGAGATTCAGAACATCTGGACTCCTACTACCAGATAGCTCTTGCTTCGGGAGGATTTCAGCTCAGCCAACATGGCGTCACCATTCGATATGAATAATACATTTGGCGCACTTTACATCGGCGCTGTTGCTGGTGCAATGTCAGTCCAACATCATGATTCAATACGAGAGTCATTCAATCGTGACTGATACTTGATAGCTTATTCGGTCTAGGCACCGTTCAAGTATTTATTTACTTCCAGAACCACAAGGGCTCAGGGCTCACTTTCTACAAACTTGCGGTATGTCCTCAAGTACTAGAAACGAGGGACAGACTCCCATTGATCCAACACAATGGTTGAAGGTGTGCTGGCTTTGGTAAGTGTTTTCAGGTGGAAGTATTGACTTGGTTCTAATGGCGAATTTACAAAAAGGCTCTTCGATGCCTTGCATGTTTATGCGGTTAATCACACAATATACCACTATCTGATAACAAACTACGGAAACCCGCTCGCACTTGCTCAGATGGTGTTCAGCGTTAAGGTGCGCAATGGTTGCAACCATACCAAACGTGCCTCTTATGGATTTTATCACTCATAGGTACTGTTAATAACCGATGTAAGTTCGAAAGAGCGAGCTATTGCATATAACACTTGATTTAACGGGTTTCCAGGCACTTATTGTGTATAGTGTGCACGTGTGAGGATCGCGGTTGGTCGATGGTTACTTGCTGATGTACTGCCTTCCACATAGCCTATACCTGCAGCGGATATGGATACGTATGCATCGTCCAGGCTACAATAATGATGAGCTAACATAATTGTCATAGTTAGCAAATGGGGAACCAAAATTGTACCAGCGGCTATGGTGAGTGATCATACCATAGCTCATCTTCTGCCATTCTAAGAAGCCAACAAGACGGTTATAATTGTCTCTGCCTTCGGCAAGTATTACAATCGTGCGTGGGCTTTTGACAGACGCTAACTTCTAAGTCATCTGCATTCCGCAGCTGTTACCATTGGTGAGGTAAAGTGTACTTGCGTTAGTTCGTTGCTCACCACTATTCGTCTCCCACCAGTGCTCTCCTGGGCGATGTATGTCAAAGCCTTCACTGCATTTGTTCCTCAAAAAACACATTTCATCTAGATTGAAATGCCGATTTCTTTCGGACCTGTCCAGAATTCAGTGGTCGATTTACCTGAGTTTAGGCACAGCGAGTGTGATAGACTGTCTTATTGCCTCTTCGTTGTGTTACCTCTTTCACACTGCCAAGACGGGGTTCACTAAGTAAGGGCTTCCGTGATGGTTTTATTCTGACTTATAGTATCTTAGAACGGATATGACGCTTCGGACACTCATGAGAGACGTTATCACCACAGGATGCTTGACGAGGTAATCTTCAGTTGCTCTGTCACTTGCCTGCCACTGAGTCACCTCTTTCTAAAGCATATGTTCGTTAACCTGCATCATCACGGTAGGTATCCCTGATGGTATTTACAACATGTAACCGATTATCTCCTGTAGAAAGTATCAATGCCAGACAACTTCATCTTCCTCGGAATCGAGCTCTTACTGTCAACATGTATGCATTTTTACTCCTACCAGACGAAGGAAGCTTATTCGATGCACTTAGTATACGTGAACTCCTATCTCGCTCTACTCAACGCGCGTTATTACCAAGGGTCGGATAGAGGAAACATGTCACAGCCCCAATCTTCATATGTCTATCGCCCAGGGCGTCAGGTTAATATTTCACACGAAATATCTTCCCGAATTTCAAAACCGGATGATTTCCAGGTCTGTGATGGTGACAGCGCTCCAGAGCACCCCACTTTCCACCATGTCAAGGTCCGTTCCAAGACATCTGACAGTGCATATATTGGCCAATGCTGGTTGCAGGTGGAACGTGCCCCCCCCATGGAAGTCGTCGTAGAGACGGAGTCGATTTCGACGTAAATGAAGTCGTACTAGTCGATTGTCATCTTCTTGCCGTTCGGGTACATAGATCAACTACAATCTAAATATTCCTGGTTCAAGTTTGTTTTCGACCTTCAACAACGTTATATTGTAGTAAAGCTCAGGACGATTTTATTCGTGACTTCGTATATTTTATTACCAACTAGTGTAGTTTTGCGATATCTCAAAATGAAGGATTGCAGCATTCCTTTCATCACAATGTTTAGGCACGCTGTAGAATTTCGTGTTCAGGTTACACAACGACTCGGGGCAAAACGCGCCACTCTAAACTACTGTAGGTCAAGCTATATAAACTAAGATAGGCCTCATTCATACTCTGGGCCATCACGTGACTTGGC
>PVYJ01001623.1:0-11539 GCA_002995095.1 Rhizopogon sp. AM-2018a | reverse complement strand
GTAACTTCCTATACACTCTAGATAGTACCCATGGAACATCATATGCAGATATCGAATGTCCATGGATGCGATCCTGTTCAGTGTCCGTTCCACGTGATGCCAGCGGTAGTTCTCCCATATCCAGACCGAAGATAGTTCCTCCGAGCGGATGAACCAGCCCCCGCAAGAAGTTTCTGGCGAGGGGTAGCGCATTTTGGAGACTGAATAGAGTGAGATGTACATTATTCGAGTAGGGCGAGCACGAGGAGTTCATAAAGATAAAGCTACTAGATGCACTCAGCTAGTTATCATAGCACAACCGACTAACCCATCGATAATTACATGAAACGAGGACTTATGATGCCGGGCCACGAACACGGGTGCAGAACGTCGGCAATTCGTTCACTGATCGGTGGGGAGTGATGACTTGAAGGACTCAGTTTTATTGCGATGAGGCATAAATTTCATGAGGCTAAAATGAAGCAGCCGCTTGAGCTTCTTGGTGTCCATCCCTCGATCTGAAGGCATTGAAGAATGTACACAATGAATAGACCTGACTGGGGTGAATTTTTTAAATGCAAAGATGTTTGGCGTACCTAGCGACTCGACTTTTGCCGTCCAGGCTAGTCACAAGCCTAGATGAGGCACGGATGTCTCAGTGTTGGACGCGGCAGCGATCACGAAAGTGTAGTGCACATTGAGACCTAGAACTTCGGCAGGAATTTCCGCCACTGCGTTGACGATTTACAACAGCACTGGAGAAGTGGATCCCAACACACCTTTGATCGGAATGAAATTAAAGTTTCGCGGGGAGAATCACAATTTTGGGTGGAGCAAATCAGGATTTTTTTTTAACAGCAGTCTGCGTAGTGCTCCAAGGACCAAGACAAGTCAACTGTGCATCGATCAATGAGTTGATTGAGTGTGGCGAAGGCAGTGACTTTAAACTCCGCGAAGCATGATCGCGGTTGTTTGGACTGACCCCTAATACACGTTCAACTACTGTAGCCCAAATCTTCAGATCGATTTCATGGCTCCTATGAACTGGACTCCAAGCATAACACAGCATGCTCCAGACTGACAGCATACGCTAGCCCCTCTGCTCGCTGGTCGCGTATAAAAGGACCACAAATCGTTACATATCCCATCCGAGTTAAACTCGAAGTTTTCTCATCACCCTCGGTGAATCATATTATCAACCCAATTCGTCCTTTCATCCCCACATTAAATAATCATGAAATACATCTCTGTCGCGCTTGTCTCCGCTGCCACTTTGGCTTCTACCGGTGCGGTTGCCTTCCCAGTGGCAGAGGAGGGCTACGAGGTAAGTTAAAGCCCACATACCGAATATTCCTATGATATTTACAAGCTCTGTATCACGACAAAAAGACTAAACGGGATGTGTCGTGTGATGGTATACACCGCTTCCAGGCGAATCTCGCAGTGAGTGCCCCTCATCTCATTCATCTTATTCCAAATCTGCTCACGTCTTTGGCAGTACACCTCTGGAGAGGAGGTGGTCTTTAACAACCAGCTGTGGAAAGCGAAGCAGTGGAATTACAATAGCCAACCGGGGGGTGCTGCTGGTGACTGGACGTTCGTCGATCGCTGCAACCCACAGCCTACTGATAATGCCAATTGCGCTGGCGTTAATCCTTGGAACAAGAGTACTGCCTACCCGCGGGGCTCCCAGGTGACCTTTAATAACCACCTCTGGGTTTCCGTGCAGTGGACGAGCAGCAACTCGCCCGGCGACACTTCCGGAACATGGAAGGACATGGGTGCTTGCAAATAAATGCCCAGCGGTCAGGGACACACCGGTACCGCCCCAAGGGTTCAAATTTCTAAGCGTCTCATTTAGTTTTGCGTGTGTTATTTCAAATTTCACTGAAGTGACAATTTACTTCTGGATTTTACGAGGATTTCTGCACTTGTGTAACTTGCCTCTCGTTGCACTTATGGAACATTCACGTACACGTATGGAATGCCCCATCTCTGTGTTCTGTTCGATGTGTATCTCGGACGATTCGCTATGGTTATTAATGACAGTGCTTGGACTCTCCTACTTATTCAATTCCGATCCTCCACTCTGAGCTCAGAGGAACCGCATGTGAATGCACTAAGTATCAGATATCCGCAAGATCCTTTGTCGTGCTATTTGAGGAGTTGCGTGCATTTGCCGACATAGAGCTCTGAAGAAACGGACTGCGTGTTAGGAACCACGTGACACTTACCCATTTCGGGGACTACAGCCCCATGTAAAGACTTCCCAGTGAGTGTAACGCTCGTCGCTCGACCAGGTCTCCATCAGCAATGAAGTTCACGAAACCCGCTTGGGTTATGCACAAGGGTGGGTACTACAGTTTCAGGAATTCTAATATCTTATAAGCATTTTCTGCCACACAGATAGTTCCAAAACTGACGACACCAAGCGTCTTTCCATATTCTCCATTCATGTCCATCCTGATGGTTCACGCATAGCGACAGGAGGCCTAGATGCAAAAATTCGCATTTGGAGCACGAAACCCATTCTAAATCATGCATCTGAACTCTCAAATCGACCACCAAAATCTTTGTGCACGCTGAGTATGCACACAGGTCCCGTTCTGACGATTAGATGGGCGCATTCTGGGAGGTGGCTTGCAAGTGGTAGTGACGACGAGATCGTAATGATATGGGACCTTGATCCGTGAGTTCGGTGATTGACTGCAAGGTACTCCTGACATGCTCATTTATCCTTCCTCTAATACAGATCAGGCAGGGGCAAGGTTTTTGGTTCAAACGACGTCAATGTAGAGGGATGGAAACCAATGAAGCGACTTCCAGGTCATGAAAGCGGTGAATTAGATTACTCTCCGCGGGTCTTCGTTCCCACTAATTAAATAACTATCAGACGTAACCGACCTGGCATGGGCCCCAGAGGACCGTTACCTCGCCTCAGTTGGCCTTGATTCCGTCGTTCTCGTTTGGTGTGGATATACCCTGGGTGAGTCACATTTAGCACAGTTATGCTGCTGTGGGGGTGTCTCTTCCACCTTAGCTTTTCTCTGCCGCTTCGGTTGTCAGCATTGCAAGAGGTCGATTTCTGACACTTCTGTTTCAGAACGTATTAGAAAGCTGGATCAACATCAGGGATTTGTAAAGGGCGTTTGTTGGGATCCCGTCGGCGAGTTTATGGCTACTCAGTCCGATGACAAAACTGTGAAAATTTGGAGAACGACCGATTGGCAGCTCGAGGCAGAAATCAGGAAACCCTTTGAGGATTCTCCTGGCAGCACTTTCTTCCGCCGTCTCAGGTAAGTGTCACCACTCATATATATCCTTTTCTAACAGAGTTTTGTAGTTGGTCGCCCGATGGTGCTCACATCACTGCTTCAAATGCAACAAACAACAAAGGCTTCGTTTTCATCGCAGCTGTCATAACTCGTGGCACATGGACTTCTGAGATCAGTCTGGTTGGACATGAGAATACAGTCGAGGTTGCGGTACGTACTGACCTCGTTTGAAAGTTTGTCACTCACATGCACGTCCTAGGCCTACAACCCCCATATCTTTCTGCGAAATCCCGCATCCCCTATAGCTACATCCAATATATGTTCTGTAGTTGCTCTTGGTGCCGATGACAGATCCATTTCGATCTGGCAGACGAAATCGGCCCGACCTCTGATTGTCGCACGTGAGGTATTTGAACGACAAATAATGGACCTCAGTTGGTAAGGCTCTGTTCACCGCCACCGTAATTCGTGATTAATTTTTGTGCAGGTCTTGGGACGGTCTGACTCTTTACGCCGCATCCTCGGACGGAACGATAGCCGTTTTCAATTTCGACCCTGAAGAATTAGAAGGAATTGCTCCTCATTCTGCTCAACAGCAGTATTTACACAAATTTGGCTTTATACCGCCACCAACGCCAGAAGGATACTCACACGGCACGTTCACCAATAGTGTAACTGCTGCCTCAGCATCGAGAATCACCCCGCCACCCTCCCCAAACCGTTCCCCATCACTATTGCAATCCGCTTTTGGTGGGTTGAACGGGACCAATGGTGCCGAGCACGTCAACAAGCTTGTTGCAAAGAAGAGCAACAAGAAGAGAGTGCAACCCATGCTTATGTCATCTGTGCCTTCTGCAACATTACCCTCGGCCCAAGGATCAACTTCCGCCCTGCCACCTTCAACAAGTACCCTTGGATCACGCGCATTTCAAGTACCGGAGGTCCCTCGATCACGTCAGCCCTCACACTCTGCATCACCCGTTCCAAGCCCTCGCACTTACGATGCTGATGTGGAGATGGGAGGACCAATGGATATGGACGTACCCATCGATTCACTTGATACGAGTGCGTCAGGTGCGAACAAGGGAAAACGGAAAGCGTCAGTGCTTGATATGCCTGAGGACCGGCCGTCGAAGCCCCGTACCCTTGGCGGCGATCGACCAAGGGAGATAATCCCAGTGCGAGAAATCGCATCAACGAGCTTGGCCTCGACGCGCCCACATCTATTTGAGGGCGCGGATCTACTGCCTGCCCCTCCGTTGTTGACATTCTTGAGTGCCAATGTGGAGGGAAGTGAATGTGTCTTTGAGGCCCGGAATTCAGAAGGAGATGGTTTGTGAGACTTTTGACTCGTCGGTGCTTGGCTGATGTTCTTACAGGGCCAACTGAAGTCACATTTGCTGATGGGAAGCAAACGTTGTGGTTGGACTACCTACCATCTCCTGTGCTTGCATTGACTGCGTCCCAAACCTTTTGTGCTGCTGCCACGCAAGACGGCTCCGTCAGTGTGTATTCACACACAGGTCGAAGGTTTGTGGTAGAAAAAGGGGTTGTATCACTCTCTTAATATTGCTTGACAGATTAATGGCGACTCTAAGTTTTGGATCACCTTGCGCAATCATACACGGGTGCAAGTCGGCGTTAATGATACTCACAGCTTCTGGTCAGCTGAGCTCCATGTAGGTTGCACGACTCCGTTTGTTGCATTGTGCTTATTCTGCTTAGAAATGTGAAAAACACTACATCCTTCTTCCCGCCTACATCAATTGGTCCCTTGCTATCCACTTCACCGAATTGCACGATACTGTCTGCCACCGTTCGACATAATGGCGCACCGGTTGTTCATTGCTCTTCAGGCATCGCATACACTTACGATGCACAACTTTTTACCTGGACAAAGCTGTGTGAGCGCTGGTGGGGAGAAGGCTCAGATGTATGGCAAGGCCGCCAACGAGCAAACAAAGACAAGGACGTTCTCACCTCTATTGAGGGTGCGATCAGCATGGCTGCGGGTATCCCGGTATCTCATAAAGAGCGCCCCGCATGGTGGAATACAGCGCTCACGCTAGGCCATCTAGAGAGCAAGTTGCATGCTGCCAAAGCGCTGGATAGTGCTTCTGAATATAAACAAGCATTACTGATTTACGCCAGGAAATTAGCGGATGAGGGTTTCAGGGCAAAGGCGGAAGAACTTATCAAGGAGCTTTTTGGTCCTATATTTTGGTATCGCATATTTTTGAGGTTTTTTATATACTGCGGATAGCTCATTGTTGTTTAGGCGACCTGGTGGAAGGGATGACTCTTGGACGCCCACTGCAGCAGGCATGCCCAAGCGCGATCTTTTACGCGAAGTATTGTCGGTTTTTGGTCAGTCTTTTCGTTTCGATCATGTCTGTGTATCGTTGATGAGATCTTTTTGCATAGCTCGAAGTAAAACCCTCACAAAGTTGGCCTTGGACTGGCAGGACACTCTCAAGAAAGCGTCGAGCGATGATATGCTATGATGATAATACTTAGTTCTAGAAGATCGAATTCTAATGTGACTTATTTATTTATCACGTATCGGGTGGCGTCAATACTTGTACTAGTCCCCATTTGACAACGGGGTTGGTTGTAGTTTTAATTTAAATGCAGCCCATGACTATGTAGTTGACTGCCGACTCGCTAGTTTGTAGCGAGTCGGAATAAAACCATATCATGACCTTCGTAAAATAAGACAATAAAACCAACTTTCTTCATAAAAACATCAAATGCGTCATCATGACGCGTGCGACATGGGGCCGCCCTTGGTTTTAACGTTTCAACGTTGTCAACTTTCAACCTCAACACTTTAACTTGTACGACCATGAGTGATACAGTCATTCGAGAGGTCTGTCGTTGAACACACCTTCGCGCTGATAAGCTTCTCACTGAGTCGCTCATTAGGTTGTGAAAGATGTCTGGATCTTCTCCAGGTAAGGCCCGGTCGAATCCCTACTAAGGACGTCAATCTTACTAATTCCTCGCGTCGAACAGACCATTTGCACGACTCGGAGTATTTCCGATGGGAGGGCGGTCCACTGCCATCAAATTGAGAAAGGGAGGCGTTTGGGTACTGGCATCGACCCCGCTGAACGAAGAAACGCGCAGGAAAATAGATGAGCTTGGCGAAGTCAAGTGAGTAATGAGCACCAATAAACATCGTTCGGTCTCGCTCATACATTCTAATATCGAAACTTTCAAGGTACATCATCGGCGCCGACGCTGTCCACCACCTCTTTCTAGGTCCGTTGATCATTCCCAATATTACATGCATCTTTCTCATTCATGATAGGAGAGTTCAAGAAGGCTTACCCTAACGCGAAGTTAATTGGTGTTGAAGCTGCCATACCAAGCATGAGTGACAAGAGCATCCGGTTTGACGGCTGTATGCCATTATAGTTCGTCTGTCCTTTAGCCGCTGAAGTTGCTCTTTCAGTGTGGGGCCGTGACCCTCCCGACACAAATTACGGCTTTGAGGACGAGGTAAGTCTCGATTAATGTTGTTTGTTGACTCAAAGATCTGACGAGCTATATAGATCAAACATTGGTCTGTCCTTTCCAATTTACTAGAAAGACCGTCAGCTAATGTCTTGCAGTTATTTTTCGGGCTTTAGGAACAAAGACGTGGCTTTTTTGCATATGCCATCAAAGTCGCTTATTGAAGCAGATTTGCTTCTGAATCTACCAGCTACTGAACAAGTCGGTACCTCCTCAAGGGTCATTACTTACGATGCTTACTGCATGACTAGTATTCAAAATCATCCTCCTCTGTGTATGGTAACGTCAAGCCAGACTCGTGGATTCACAGGGCTATTATCAAGGGCACAACAGTGGACGCAAAGTTTGTGTATCGTTCTTTACTTTTACATTAGCGCTCACGCACAAGCAGAGCTATGCGCCGTGATGCAACCACAGTCGCCAATTGGGATTTCGACCGAATCATTCCTTGTCATGGGGTGAGAAAGATTGTCAGACGCCGTCATAACTTCTGTGCCGACTGACCATTGCTTTCAGGATGTGATTGAAACAGATGGTAATAAGTTGTGGAGAGCCCTGTATAGGGCATACATCGACTGAAATTCACATCTTGCCTGTCAATAAGGACTATATTGTTCGTATGTATTGAAGTGACAATGATCCTATTGTAGCTATGGCAACTCTAAAATCCATGTTGTTCCACCGGTGTTGCAGCCTCACGTCTCACAACAGATAAGTAAATGCGTCCAGGTCGTGTCAACGGAAGAGTCTAAAAATGGTCAGAGCCTCTCCTATGCTATTCTTGGCACACCATCCTCCGCTTTTCAATTATACCAACCACCATCGATAGGGTGCTAATTTAGCACAAGAAAACATCCTCGACTCGCAGACACATTTTAATGATGCTGACCCGAAGCACAAAACAAATGACAGCAGAATGTTTTGGTTATTTGGAGATGAGCTATAGGCGGCCGTGCAGACCATGGACCTCATTCCGCGGACCTTCTCTCGTCAAGGGGACTATAATTATGCTAGCATGAGTATGGCAGGTGTCGTTCAACTCACAAACCTGTAGTACTGATACCTGATTTAGTATCAATACGCTTGGTGGCAACAATCGAGGTGAGAACTTCACCGCCGCGTCCCGCTGGAGATGAAGTCACAACATAATTGGACATGGGCATGTACAAGACACGAATATCCTGTCGGCCTTCACTCAACTTCTTTTCGAATGTGCGCTCAGATGTCAGTTGTGACTTTCCCTCGCAAATCTTCGAGCGCGTCACCTGATCAACGCCCCCACACTGAACACACATGCTGGCATGTGCTCGTAAATGAAACTCGGAAACGTGAGTGAACACGACTCTCGCAGGAGATCCATTGATCTGCGATAGCCCCCTAAGATCAGTAACTATGATAACCGAGGCCGGTGCTTACCTTGAGTCAGACCCACACCGAGCACCGTTATGACATGGCATTCATGGGATCATACCACATATTTAATTGTACCTGAAGCATCCTGCAGACAGTATTCAAGAGACGGTCACGGTGAACAGATCGTTTATTCTCAGTCAAAGGACTTGAAAGGACGACTCAGACACTGTACGCCTTCGACCGTGTCGTTTGCTTTGCTGCTAGACCTAACGGTAGCACGTCACTTTGATATCCTGTCCAGAACATGACACGTCCTGCACTAACCATTGCCTTGATCATTTGAAACCTCCTTGCAATCAGCACAGGAGTTGCGGCTGATGCTTGCTTTAATTGTGTCAATCAGCAAAACCCCCCGACACAAGGGAATGAATGTCTTGGCAATTGGACGTGTTCGGGCGATACCACCACGTGCAACTACCGCTCTGCTACAGATCTGGGAGAACGTTCACCGCGTGCGCATACAGTGCGTCGGCTGTGAGTAAAGTTTATCATATTAGTCCATGCGCACTCATCAATGTTGGGAAATTCCAGATGTGGTGACTTGTTTCTGGCCCCAGCGATATCTGTCCCGGGGCTGCTGGAGATAATTGCAAATGTGAACCTCCCAACGACCCTTACATCATTGACTACGCCTGCTCCGCTTCATCCGGGTACGTTGGCGAAGATGCGTATACGTACTAGATGGTCCCACTCGCGTCCAAGAGTTCGCGTTTTGACTGTATTTTGCATACGCGCTGTACACGGGTCTTATATATCATAATATATGTTGTATGTAGATTCACCCAATACAGCACATTGCATTACCACCTTGCATGCAAGAAGAGTGGCAGGTGCGGTCTATGAAGTAAAAAGTTGACTGCGTGGCAACTGGTTACTGTTGCTGAAGTGCATGCGAAGCAATGCGATAACAGTGGCCCTGGAAATGGTGGGTGAGTACAGTGAATAACCATGTGCCTGGGTAGACAAAGACTACTAATCACCACAATGTCATTCGAACAGACCTATATCATATGACACGGAACGCGACTATGTATGTGGTGGAATCCCATAAATATCGCACCTGCTCGAGGTATAAGAGAGTTAATCGATCGGCTGTTCGAAATAGCCAAAGAACTGATAGTTGCAACGACGACGACGACCTGTACGTTTCCTAATCGTGCCATCCATCCACTTTGCTTCTAGATCTGATAATTAACATGTCAGTGAATACCCTATCCAAACCATGACACGTTCTGTACTCGCCATGGCCTTGATCATTTACAGCCTCCTCGCGGTCAGCACAGGAGTTGGGGCAACCTGTGAGGCATGCCCCAATTGTGATTACGACCAAATTAGTCCAGAACAAGGGAATGCATGTCTGAACTATTGGACATGCTCAGGCGATACCATCTCGTGCTTCTACCCCTCTGTCGAAAATCCGGGAACGTACACAGAGTGCTCGTACGCTCCAGCGGGCGTAAGTGGATGAACTTTCTCATAATGATACATTCCCCTTATCAACTTTTGATATTTCAGGATTGGGCACTTGTATCTGGCCCCAGCGATATTTGTTTCCCATATGCGGGAGATAACTCCAAGTGTGAACCTTATAATAACCCCTACAACCTTGCACTGCCCGGCTGCACCGCTTCATACGGATATGTTGGTGAATATAACAGCGCGCTGTTGAAAAGAGAATGAGTCGAGGAGCGAAATATTTGGTTATTTAGGAGAATCATAAAAGGAAACCAAGATTGGACAACGAGACAGCGGAATTGGCCTGCCGTATTGTAGTATCAGCCAAATACAAGTTTCCTAGACAATTAGCATTGTGACTTGAACGGCAAAGCGTCAACGAAGTCTCGCAGTGGAGATAGCTCACCCGGCGGGTCATTTAATTGAGTATCGCGAGAGGATAAGGCTGGTTGGTAGAATAACTGTGGAAGGTAAATGGCAAGGGCAGCCGCCTATTGACACAGACATAGATAACCTTTGCCACCCTGCATGCAGGGTTTCTGGGGCATCATTCAACTCATAGACTTCCTGGCTGAGCACTTGAGCAACAGGGTTCCTCCGGAACCGGCGGGTCCGTTGCTGAGTGCTGACTAAGCTCATGCGATCGCCACTGGGCGCTCCCCCAGGAGTCCCAAATCAATCGACATCATGCTATTGACCATTGACCAGGCTACTGGTCCCTTCCCCGCAACAACTGCACTTTCTGCAAAATCAGTGCAGAACATGACGGCCCTCCCGACAATCAACGATATTCTTTGCCAGTATTTCTCCCCTGCTGCACTCCAATTGTTCACCATTCGGCCCTGGTACTTGACCCACATCGTAGATGATTCGAACACACATAATACCAACTTTTAGTCGGACGGCGCCAGAATCGATCAGGCACTTGTCGGCCTGTGCAACAACTCACCTTGTGTGCGAATGTGTTCCCCAAATGTCAGACATGCTAGGGCCCTCACTCACACTTTGAGTACATTGCGCACCGACATGAAACGGAAATACTTACGTGTGGTCTCAAGTCACAAGTGACCGAAATACACATCATGTTGGTATTCTCACAACGTGTTCATCAGAAATGGCTCACTAAGCGTCGTCTGACCCTTGTCGAGTACATGTTGTGCGGAGAGAGAAGGGAAGACGGCGAGTCGCCATGGTCCGTCTCTTGACTCAGGAACCACCGTTTTTATGCACTCGTCTCTCTCTTCAACAGAACTGGCGAATAAGGAGTGGCAGATGCGGTCTATTACGAAGGAGAAAGATTCCGCCTTGTTGACTGCGTGGTAACTGGTTGCTATTATCTGCACTAAAGTGAATGAGCAATGCGATAACCTGGCCCACCCTGGAAATGATGGGTGAGCTACAGTGAGTAACCATGTGCCTGGGTAGACAAGGACCACTAATCACCCTAATGTCATTCGAACAGACGTATATCCTAAGACACGGAACGGACATTCATGGGATCCACCACATACCTAGTCGTACCTGAAGCAACTGGCTCAAAGTATATAAGAGTTAATCGATCGGCTGTCAGGAATAGCCAAAAAAACTAACATTTTCAACGACGACGACGTGTACGTTTACCCAACTGTGTCGTCCGCTTTACTTCTAGATCTGATAGTTAACATGTCAGTGAATACCCTGTTCAAACCATGCCTCGTTCTGTATTCGCCGTGGCCTTGATCATTTACAGCCTCCTCGCGGTCAGCACAGGAGTTGGGGCAATCTGTGAGGCATGCCCCAATTGCGATTATGACCACATTAGTACACAACAAGGGAATGCATGTCTGAACTATTGGACATGCTCAGGCGATACCATCTCGTGCTTCTACCCCTCTGTCGAAAATCCGGGTACGTTCACA
>PVYJ01001621.1:16716-55517 GCA_002995095.1 Rhizopogon sp. AM-2018a | reverse complement strand
TCATCAGCCGGTACGTCTTTTCTCTAGTTGTGTCTATAGCAATGTCACCTACTAACGAGTCTGTACATGAAAAAAAGGGGGAAACATCCTCGAAATGGTAGGCACAGTTGCACCGGATGATATGTACTGCAAAAGAAGAACTTGAATTTCGATATGACAATATTTTCATGCTTGCACTACCCTTTCCACTATCCCGAACCCAAAAATCAATCGAAAAGGATATTATACAAAATCCACCCACAGCGTCATCATTACAAACCTAAATGCTGATTTTATACTACCGTATTCTCTTCTGCTGTCGGGACAGCGAGGGACGCGTCGGAGCCGGGAGACGTGTGTTCATGTTCTTCGAGTGGCATGGTCACGGTGGATGGCGCCTGCTCGGAGGTTTGCATCATCGTGGTATCACGAGCGGCCCCCTCGCATGATTGAGGTGCGCATGCTTCGGAGGCGAGCACAGATTCACGTTCCATTACATCCAAAACACCGCCGAGAGAGGATAAGATCAAGACAACACCTGCGACGGGATAACTAAACAAAAAAGATGAAAGGTAAGCGATGCATACCGAAAGCCGCTAGCAAGAACGACAGCCATTGCCATGTAGACGCGTCGAGAACACCCTCATTTTTGCTTGAGTCGGTAGAATTCGAAGGCGCCAGAGTAACCACGAGGCCAACAGTAGTGGTGACATTGGCAACGGTAGTGTTGTCACTGGCGGGAAGCATCAAGTTGTTCTCTGTTACAGGGAAAGAGTAGGTGCCATAACGGATAAACCACAGCCCAAGACCAGCTATCGACCCGAACTCTGCGGCGTGCGTAGTATGCAAGAGGAGTGCGATGAAGAAGCCGACAATCCCGAAGGAATATGAGAACCAGGCGTTCATCACGAAGATGAGGATGGAGCCCAAGGGGAGCATGTCGACGATTTGGAACGTCGCAATATTGTCAATCGTATATGTCTGACTGGCGGAAACAGGCGTAGTGGCATCCAAATTCAGGTGGACATCATCAGTCTGGCTTGCCATGTAACACTTGAAAAAGAATGAGGCGAGGAACGTCATAAAAAAGGGATATGGACATACAGGGGGAGTAGTGCTTCGAGGAGTCTCCTCAGATTCCACGTCGGTGTTGATATCCTTAACTTGGATCTGTGGCACTGACTCGGAGGAGGCAGGTTTCATAACAGCATTTGAGAGCACTACGTCATTCTGCGTCCCTCCACTGCTTACCACAGTGTGCGCTTCATGTTCATCGGTCGGTACGCGGGTGTAGTGTGTCGGTAAGATGGCTCTAGCTGTGCATGATAGCCTGAGACGAGTCGTCCCAGGCAAAGAGGATGACAGTTGCTCGTTTGCACCGCCTATATGAATGGCACGCGAAGTGATGGGGCAAGGAGGCGGGAGGTCATAATCGTGATTTTGCTCAGTGTCGTACGCTCCAGGAACTGTTGTACTATCAGACGCGCCAAGTAACTCAAACTCCGAGTCGTTGAGTTCGTGATCAGCATCTAACGATTCCTGCGCTGGCAGCGATGAATAGCGTGTAGTAGACATGGCACGTAGGATCTATCAGAGCGTCCTAAAGGTGAAGGTTCGGGTGGGCCTCGGGTTTAAAACAGGGGAAAGGGGTACTTACTTCGGATCCGCATTGTGACACGGACTCCAAAGCCATAACAGTGAGTGTCAGCCGTTTGGGATGAATATTAATGGTGGTCCCTCTCAAGGCCTCGAGCAAGGAGTGTCGAATCGCAAGGGAATCGAAGCGCAGCGTTCACTTTTATGACTACTTCGAACCACTCCCCAATCAGTCAAATGCTCGCTGCTTCGCATCACGATTCACACCATGTAGTAGCACCATCATGATAGTACATCTGAATATGAATTGTGGATCCGAATTTGCTTCCAGGGTATTTAATGCTGGTATTCCCGCCCGCCTATCATCTTTCCCTGTACGATCACTCTCCTGATGTTCCGGTCATCTCCACAGAACAAAAAGCGTTCCAACCATTCTACCATACTCCTGTCCGCACTCTGAGCAGTGACCCCATCGGTCAGGTCGCGGTCGGTATTGTAGCCCCATACCCCAGGGTTTCCTGTCTCGTCTCGGACGCTGACAAGAAGAGCATCGAATGCCTTCTTTTCCGCAAACGAGCCAATGCGGTCCTGCAGACAGCAAAGATGTGCGCCGCCCAGAGTCGCAAGGTATAAGAGGGCAGCGATGGATAGTCTCTCATTAGTGAACCCTCCAGGTTTCTTCTTCTCGACGTCGCAGTTATCTTCGTGGTGGTGGTGCTTGTGACCATGACCGTGGTGATCATGGTGTCCATGCGAATGACTTTCTCCTTCATCTGATGACTCCGGGTCTACCTCCTCGTCGCGTCGGTGTCGGTCCCTACTACATTTACACTTCTTGTCTGCAGCCTGAGCAGCCTGGATAGCAAGCATTTTGGATGCTATGCTGGCGTGCTGGATCGTACTGAGAATGGATGGCGAGTAGCCACCAGCGACATCGGTCCCCAATCCAACCTGATCGAAGGGATATGTTGGTCACGGCAAGCAAGCAACATGGGAAACACAAAACTGACCTTCACGCCATGATCCAGGAGCATACCGACTCTCGCCATGCCACTGCTCAAGTAAAAGTTGCTCGATGGGCAGTGACTCACTCCCGCACCATGTTTGGCAATTAGCACCATTTCGTCCTCGGTGAGGTGGACGCCATGTGCCAAAATCGTATTGTTGCGAAGTAAATGATACCTCTCATACACCTGTGCATAACTGTCGGCGTTGAAGAGGCTTTTGGTCAACTCCACCTCGGATGGATTCTCGGAGATGTGAGTTTGGATGGCAAGCTTTGGGTTCTCCAGCGCAATTTTACTGACACGCGTCAGGAGCTCCTCGGTACACGAGATAGCGAAACGTGGCGTAAGGATGGGATGTACCAATGGCTGACCGTTAGAAGTTTTCGGTAGCTCCTCGATGTACTTGATTAAAGCCAGCGTGGTATCGATAGATTCCTTGACAGACGGCTCGATATAATTAGGTGGGCAGTTGCGATTCATGTTGCATTTCTGACGTGCAAAGCATCGTTAGTTGGTACATGTCATTGTATATTCCCAGACAGACGTACCCCAACAAATGCTCTTTGACCTGGAACATCATCTCAGCGAGTTGTTTGCAAGCGATCAGCAAAAACGAACTTACCTCTGTCGTGGACAAGTTTAGCTAGGATCTTGGTGGCTTCTAGATGCAAGCTACCGTAATAACAGCATGTGGTTGTCTAATTCGGCATCGACTTGAATGATTGGACACATCAATATGGACTGTTTGCTTACTCCTGAGTTGACTATCCGCCGCACGACATCAGGATAAGCGCGTTGGGCATACCCGACGTCCTTGAACCTGGCCTCCGTTGGGAATGTATAATTGTCCAACCATTGCAGGAGCTCGAACTCCCCACCACTGACGATCGGTGCATAAAGTGATGACGGACACAAACTCAGAAGACTTACACGCCGAGGTTAGGGACTTGGCAAGCGTGCTACAATACAGAAGGTGATCAAGGTGTCAACACTCAGATAACACATTGACGGACTGTATGGGTATCGATGAAACCAGGCATGAGGAATTCCCCATCGTTTAATTTGATTACATTGGAGGCGCCATCGTCGGCATAACCGTTCTGTGCGAGGATTTCTCGAAGCTGGGAGTTTTTTACATCCTCGTAGATGCGATCGATATCACCCTCTGCAGATACAAAAATCAAACATTTTGGAAGGGCAAGATAGTCTGTGAGCGATTGCGGGTTAATGACGGGACCATAGTAGATGGCGGCCATCGTTTACAGTAATATATGAGTGGAGATGATTGTGGGGTATGCAGCAATATGTCGGAGATCGGGTATAACTATTGAAGGAACGAGTGGAATGGAGTTCCGTCCGTTCTGGAATCTGCGCTCCCGAGTTGACGTTTGACTTCCATACCTCTTGTTGACATACTTAGTACTAGACTAAGTAGTTTTTATATTTTGAAAATATAGATATGTAACATCGAACGATGCGACAAAAAGGAGTTCTGCAAGTTATGTGTAAGTTGACGTACGAAGAGGGGACCGAAGAACGTCAAACTTGTTTCGTCATGACGTTCTGGAGTCTGCCCCGGACTGTCACTCAAGTACTTATAACTTTGCGCCCTGCAGCATTTTGATGCAGGTTTGATACAGTTGCCATAGCTGAACACCGCAATCTGGATACAAGAAGCTGGGCTTGTACTCTAGGGCGTCAATGATAGCGGTGGACCGTTGAGCCGAGAGCCGATGCATTACTTGGGTTACTTCATGCTCGGGCGTCTACAATTACCACTAGCTCAAAAGTATAATTGAAGTATATGCTAGTCTTCGGCCCACTGTACAGACTGTATACATTGGGGTGGTACCCGGTGATATCTCCCATGTACTTGTGATGAGCTTGAATGAGTGTGGCGCCGCCGCATCAGTTGAGCACGGGAGTTTGACAGCTTGGGAGAGGCTTGGGATGGATGTACTTCCGGACCGCGCAAGCCGCTTAGGTACCACTAAGACATATATGCTGCGCAGTCCGTAATATGTTGTACGAAAACTCTGTACAGGTTACAACGTTCTTGATTCATGAAGTTCAAAGGAAGAGGTTGGCGGTGATCGCAGTAGTTATAGACTCAGTGGATCAGACGACAGCCGTGTGATTCAAGATGCTGCAGATCGGAAATGATCCTATAGGCGAATTCTCTGCTATTTCAGTGTAGCCTTTGTGGTCACAGACTCGAACAACAAGGTCGTCAAGCACTCGTGGAATCATAAATTCATCCCCGATGTGATTGAACGCAATTGTGCGCGGTCTCGGGGTTCTTACTACATAGTCTTACAATGTCGCACCACGGTTGGATTCTAACTAGTTCGCACTATATCAAGGGTTTGATTGCACAAGGATAAGTTGTAAGTTGTATGTAAAGAGTGCCTTGATGACGCCGGCTGCCAGTGCCAGCGTCTTCTGGCGAACCCTTTCACGTCCCGGCTTCACATCGTCTCCTCGTCACATCTGATGAAATTCCCGAAATTATAAAACCTGAAATATTCCATTTCCCACCTTCCTTGTCTTCCTCATCCTCGCTATCCTTCACTGGGCTTTGCGGTAGGCAGGTCCTCACTTCCAAAGGGTCCTTGATCAATCACCACCCCAACCACCTTCAATGCCTTCCCTTCGTCGTTCATTTTCCTCCTCGTCCGTACGATCATCCCCATACCCATCCTCACTATCAAATGGTAGTGCAAATAATGCCCGCGCGCGTCTCGCCGGTCATGGGTTTCGTCGTTCGTCTGACTCGGAAGTGAGTGAACGAAGGGTCCTTGCGGACATTGAGTGGTGGCGGGTATCTGATGGGCAGCGCGACCTTGATGATGTCCTGGACCAGGCTGAACAGGACCAGGATGTGCAAAACAGTATACACGTCCCCGCAGGCGGCGCCATTACCCTGTCGGGCTCTGACAGCCCGCAGACGCCCCCGTTGGTGTTGCATGACCTTCCCCCCGTAGACTTCGCCCAGGTAATTCCTCGATATTGTACATTGATAGTAACGGTACCTGACGTCACTATCTAGTCTATTCCAATGAGTCAGTTTGCTGCGCTCTCTATCGCGCCTCACTCTCCCACTGGAAGGAGACATGGACGCGATTCTTCATTCTCCTCCCTCGAATCTACACCTGAGATGCCTGAAGCTCCTCTGGAGAGCATTCGCTTCAGCATGCTTGATACACCTTCAGGCTCTCATGATGTCCAACTCCCCTCCGAGCTTGCGCTACCCTCTCCAGGGATCAGCCCCCGACCTTCATTCTCGCTCTTCGGAATGCGCTCCTACTCTTTCACGGGCTTCTCAGACCGTCAAGACCTCGCGGACGAGGTCAACCACTTCTCCGACGGAGACTCGTTCTTCTCACTCGACCAAAACATCTTTCACTGAGTGCTCGCCATTCCTCGTTCTCAAACCCCACCCACCCTCTCCAGAGCCACTTCCTCGCGGTGCCACCCACCAGCCGCCACCCAATATTTCTCTGTTCCCGATTTTATCCATGTCAAGCTCATTCTATCGCATCTCTTGCATACATTCATCACAGCAATTTTGTAATTTTCACGCGTACATCTCGAAAGCTCTTTAGAGACTGAGCGAGGGCATGTTTTTGTTTTTTTCCACGATCTGCGCACAAGCAGAGCAAACGCCTTTTGCGCTCGCGTATACCTTCCTCCATTCTCGCACCCATAATGGCGTAAAACTCAAAAAAAAAACGCAACCTGTTTGTTACCTTCCTCCTTTCATCACGATCTGTAACGACTAGACATGCACCCATCTCCTGCTTTCCACCTGTCTTGTGCCCAAAATGATTTCCATCCGAATCCAATGATTGCCTGTTCTTTTACGACCTGCCACGACATTTCTCAACACGACGTAGAATACTTGCTGTCACCCAGTACTTGTCCATTTGACGTTTTGATATCAAAAACTGGCTGTCTACAACCAATTCGAGCAAATACAAGTGAAACAGATCGGTATGTATCGTGCTAGATCAGGGCGTTGCGTTCCTTAGTCGGGGGAAGCATAGATGCCGTGTGGAGCCAATTCCTCCAGATGTCTGGACACTTCCAGCCGATTGTATCTCCTGAAGGAACTGAGTGGTCACAGCGCCCGGAGATGTAATGGAGGTGTGAACGCAACAGGTGATAACAACCGGACGAAATAGTTTGTGATCCCAGTTGCACGGGATTGACAGTTGGGCGGTCCTATACGCAAAACGGTGCGTGCAATGAATTGGATCACCGATACATGCCAGCAAACATTTCAGGCCCAGACACCCTACTCCAACATGAAGTGGCGAGAGGACCATATCTTAACGGAACGTCTGGCGGTGGAGGATGCCCTGCTGGGGGTCCATTTGATAGCGCTCGCATGTCTGGAGCTCTCTGAGGGGGTGCGTGTGACCGAGCCTGACGAGCTTTCCAGGCGTTCCTTATTGCTGCGGAGCGCTCGAGGAGCTGAATTGAAAGTAAGCAGACTACAGCTGGACCAGTATCAGTTGGCTTACCGCATCCTTCTCAACTCCATCAGCAATACTTTGAATGATATTCTCGACCACCGTCCGATAATTGCCATGGGGTTTATCATCCCTAAAGCGCATCTTACGCCAGTGAGATGTAACAGGATCCCAGTGAACCTCGACGATTCTATCATCGATTTGTTTGCCTGATGACTTCATCCTGGCAGGTAACATTAGTCGTCTTTGAAAAAAGTTTTTGGATGTAAATCCTCACTTTTCCCACTCCTCATCTTCGACATAAAGTTCATCGTAAGGTTCGTATTTCGGTTGTCCCTGTTCCTGGCCACAATACACGTAAAGACCAAAGAACGGCTTCGCATGATAGTCCGGTCTCGATGGATGACTCCTCAATGGCGGGAACCGCAAGACGAGCTTGAAATCGATAGAATTCTCAGAAGGAGGCTTCCACTTCAGTCTTGGAATTGAAATTAACGTCGCGTCCAGACACAACGAACAAACTTACATGTTTGGATCGGTACCTGGCATATACTGGGTCTCTACGCAGGTGTAAATGAGGCCATCATTGCCATGGTGCAATGCGGGAATGACTGCCTGGAAGACTTCTTCGACACCATAGGAGAAGCTGATTTTTTTAACCTTTATGCTAAGTGGTGCATCAGAAACAGTCATATGTTTGGCTCAGATGACTCACTCAAAGGCCTGTCCGGTAGCCATTTGAGGGAATTGGTGCATCATCACTGAGAAGGGTTTATAAAACCACTCATTGAGACGCTACAAGCTCAGTTAGCGCATAGTTCTGCGGGTCATGGAATCAAGTGCGTACACCATATCGTTTGTCCAGTGTCCGGGACATGACGTTCTGCGCATCAACCACAAGGCAATCAAACGTAAGAAAACGCAGAGTTTCCTATGGAAATTGGGACGTTTCAACGCAAGCGTTTAAGCAATGTTGCAAAACTGGCTTACGTTCTTCGTGACAGGGTCTACATCAATGACAAGTTCTCCATCAACAATTGTGTCTTTCAATGGTTCCTCCCGTCTGTCGTAATGAGGGAACCAGAATCCTGGGACCTCGTAATAATCATTGTGTCTGTCAATCTAGATTGCGTCAAGGGGTTGTATAGAGGTGAAGTAGCTCGCGCACAAGGTAAACTGCTTGAGTGTTTGACGTGAGGTCTGTTTGTAGGAAGAAGAGGACGCGGATGCCATCAGACTTCTCGCATACCCAGTAACTGGGAAAAAAACAAAGGAGTGGTGTCGACACAAGTGGTTTTTGTACGGACAAGGCCTACCACTCACTCGCGCTGTTCTAATTGCTGTAAATGTTGCAATGCAAAACTGATTGGTTGACTACCAGGAAATCTGAGGATGAAAGTATGAACCTCTGGCGTATATCAGTGGGTACAGGAATGTTACCGCTCATGGTCCAGTTGGCAAAGTCTCGCTACATGACTTTTCAGCCACCGTCCTTGGTCAGAGTGGGGAGGAACGACGGCTCCTGGAATAGTTGGGATCTGTGGCATAAACGAGAAACAGAAAGAGGAAAGCTTGTCTAAGAAAGTGTCTGCTTGAAAGTGTATCGAAATAGCACACTGCTTGTCTTATGTAAGCGCCGGCCAAAGTAAAGTAAACTGAGTTACATTGTCTGAAACTTCGGATACATAGCTGATCTCAATTATCTGTGACTTCAACGAACCAGTACTGAATATCGCGAGAGAAAATGATGCTAATTGAACTGCAATACGCTGGAAGACATGAAGAAAGAAACAACAACAGGTACCATGACTCGAAGCTCTATAATCAAATTCTTCATCGGTCTTCTGCCCATTCCTGTAATTAAAAAAAGTTGAGACAATGTATAAGATGTCAAATGGTTGGGCCTTACGTTCTCCTTTTTGATTTGTGCCTATTATCAAAAGAGTCTCAGCTTATGATCGCAGTGAGGGAGACAAATAAGGACACACCTCTTCCTCTGGAGTGAAGTCGTTGACGATGTTGAAGAGACGACGGATCTCTTCAGGGGTCTTCCCCTTGATCATGTTCGCTACCGTTTTGCAGCCAACATCGCTGCGAAACTGGTAAGAAAGAGCAGTTTGAATATAGGCTTTTGCGTCTCACAGCAGCGACTTGATATCGAGATAATTTGCAGCGAGGATGATCTCGAAAAGCATCTCTTGGTCAACGGTGATGAACTTCTGGTCCCACTCGCTGATATCAGTTGTCCGCTTGCGAGTCTCATCCTGGTTCTGGTCGGCCTCCGCACTAGGCAAAGGCTCGCCCCTGTGGTGTTCGCAATACTCTATCACCTGTACCGCAGTCGAGTGTGAGCCATGATTTGTCGAAGAAAACGTTGATCCATAAATATCTAAGTCACTTGCCTTCTTCAATACGCTAGAAGAAACGTTTGCCAAAGGGATAGATTGATCGGACTCTCCAACATCTGAACAAGTTTAAATTACTCCTATGGGTGGCAACGACTACGGGGCTCACCTTCAAGCATGTTCTTGATGAGGACGCTGCGTTCAACGACCTCCTTGTCGACCTGAAACTGCACGTTATCGGAAGTCACAAGAAGAACCATATTGTTGGAGCTGGTAAGATGTTGTCTGTGGTTGCAGGAAAGAAGAAGGTGAAGGTCACTGATGTCGGGAGGTCTGAAGCGCTCTGTGGCGCTTACATAATGCAAAATCCGCTGTCCATTGATGGAAGTGGGTCCGAGTTTACTTATTATTTAGGACAGGTACTTAGTTGCAGTCCCGGAACGCGTAAAAGTAACATTTTGCATGTGCGTTGCGTGGTCGTGAATATTTTTCTAGAATACAACAAAGTTGAAACTTGAAGGGCCAGAATCATAGGAGGCTAAGCATTAGGAGCCCACCTAGATCCGAATTCCTACCTCAATTGAATGAGTGACTTCCCTGACTTATCGGTTCACTTAAAATTCCAAGGGTGCAGAGAGTGGGAAGAGATGGCGTGATATACTAGGGCTAAGGCCTAAGGGGCAGCCCCACCGCAGTGTATTTCATTTCATTCTTGCGGCTGCTTTAAGTGTCCAAACATGATACTTTCTTATCATAATGAAAGCAAAATCGTTGCACATGACTACGCTAGAGCTCCCAGCCAGAGTAACCGCTTCATGCCATACTCCATTTTCGCATAGATACTGGTCATTTTCTGAGCTTCGGCGAGACTGACCTCGAAATGAGTTATGCAGGTTAAAAAATCTGGAAGCAGGTTGCCCACCTGACTACATCGCGATTCATAACAACAGGGGAATTTCCCGCGTCCTCGCAAATTCGCTTGATAATATCTACCATTAAATCAACGACTTGATTGCAAGCTGTCGCTCCCGCTAGGTCATCTGCAGGCTCTGCATATCTTGCACTGGATCCGCTTCTGGTTCGAGCAGGTTCCACCGGCAGCACCTTGAAAGTTGCGAAACAAGTGTCGGACGCGCCGGTCGCGTTCTCCGAAACTTTGTACATGATCCTCGACAGGGTGGAAGTCTTCGTTGGTTCGCGACGTGGCAGCATTGGCTTGAGCGTAGATGAACTACCGGCTGGTGGAGACGTCACTGAGGCGTCTTCCGGACAGTTCCTGATTGAATAACTCGTCATGCGCATGCTGATTTGATCACTGGAATGCCAGTAAACCGAAAAGCCTGCATTCTGCACGGGATCTCTGCTCGCCTCTTCCAGAGGAGAGATGATGTAAGCACCTGTCCGATATTTAGCTGCTTTATTTGCCAAAGAAAGGAAAAGATGGCGACCTTTCTCGAGTCGTGTGATCGCACCAAGAGGGATGCGAGTGTACAACTTGGCTTTCTCTAAACTGTAGTCATAGCTCTTCAGGACTGTCAGTAGGTACTGCCAACTGATATCACGTCATTGGACGACTTACAACGATGTACAGAGCACGGACACTCTTAATCATGATCAGAACAACGCAGTTCAGGCTATGGCTGATACTCACCAAGAGTAAGACTTTTTCCTCAAATCGGTCATCGAATTTAACATTCAATCGCTCTGGACTGAAGACTGTCCACCCTGAAATCAAAGTTTCGCCTTCAGATAACACGCGAGCGACAGAAGTCGCTATAGCTTCTGCTCTGATATTTGACAGGCGAATGAGCTCTCTAGGGTCAGTCGACTGTAGCTTGATGAGGAATTCTTCGAAAACAGATAGCGTCCTACAACCAAGCATAAAGTCGAGGACAGCTTGACGGAACCAATCGCTGAAGGTCGCGCTGTACATTCTAGCGAGGGAGTTCACACCGTCGTTAAGCAGACCCCCCAAATCTCGCTTTCCGGTTCTGTTTTATGGTGTTAAGGAGAAAATATCAAGAATGGCATCAGCTGACCTGGTAAAATCGCCCTACCAACAGAAAGCTCGCTCAGTCCGGCAGGTTTTCGCAGTGAATCAAACACTAACCTTTAAGGCAGATGTGCCAGCACTTCGAGGGACTAGGTAAGAGCAAGCCATTGATAGGGCATCTCACACTTACTATGCTCGGCTGATCGCATCGCCGTTGTTGGCCCAGACTGTACAATTATTGATAATCTCAACTTACAAAATTGGAACGACAGTAACTGACCATCATTGAAGATAACATCCACCCCCGACTTTCCATTTTGGGGAGGATTCAGAAGCCCTACAGCCTCAAGTTGCATGCTCATAACGTGCCTCGCAAAGGCGGACTATGACAATTATGAGAAATGGTAACAGTAAATGGATCCACTGCTTACTTGGACAACGTTGGTACGGTCTAGACAATCGATGCAATTGACTCTGAATACACCCTTCTGTTTTGATAGAAGGAAGTTGTTCGAAACCCAGAAAAACCTATTATATTGAGCTCGTAAAACGGAAGAAAGTCGGATAACCAAGTACAATCCGTACCCTTGGCTTTCAAACACACGTTCGAGCTGATTGACGAGCTTGGAAATATTTTCATACCTGCTAATCATCAGAGGTGCATTGTCCGCAGGCAAATGATACTAACTTCATGCCCTTCGTTTCACGGTGGAAATCAAATTCACAGTATCTGTAACCATGTTGAAGCTCTTTCAAGGCCCATCACTGTAAACTTACCGAGCATCCTTGGGATCCAGCTTAGCTGCATATTCGCGATATGCATTGGTGATTGTTGACTCCTTCCCTTGTTGTTCAGTAAGATTTACAATGGTCTAAGAAAAATGAGCGGCACGATCATATTAAACATCGACCACGAGTCTTACGTGTGGGCCATACACAGGAACAGTATGGCGGAAATGGCGTTTGAGAGCATCCAAATTCTGTTCAGGAGTTCGTTCGGGTGCAAGGACAGGAGGAGGCTTCATGCTGTAACCTGATTGCGTCCAAAACAGCGGAACTGGACATGGGTAGAGTCATATAGTGCATTTGGGCATTCGTTGGAATACCGCTCACCCGAGCCTCGAATTTGCACATAGCTGAACACGTTGCTTATTCCATTTCGCTGAGGAGACTCAGATGCAGGGAATTAGTTCAAACCGGCCTGCTCACCTGAACTCTCGTGATGACTTCGGTTTCCACAAAATTAGCTACATGAGCTTCGTCATCCACACCTCTGCGCTGATATCGCAAACCGGCCCTATCTCTGGAGCGTCGCGAGATAACGATGTAATCCACGGGCCTCACTGAATCACCTTTCACGGTAGAGTCATCTTCGGGTAGATCAAACGAGGAAATTTGGATGTATCCCTGCATTATCGGGGTCACATAGGAGTGAAGCTACGGAACAAATCTATCAGTTAATCTCGAACCCATGGTCGAAGGCGCTTACACCAGTGTTAATAAGTGGCTTGGATAACCATTCATTCCACCAGAACTGACGGTCGACCCGTCTCCACAACGGCAACATGGGAGATGGCTCGAGGAGAACATCCACTTGGTCGTCTAGTGGATTAACAGTTGTATCCTTTGGAAGAGCATCCAGCTCTGCAAGTAGTTTGTTTTGAGCATGCAGTTTTGCGAATTGCTCATGTTTGTGTTGTAATGATCTTGTGATGTCTGTAGAAAGTAATAACTTGTGTGTTCGGCGGGCCACGATGCATGTACCCACCGAAATGCGAGGAAAAATACATGTCGCCCTTTGTAAATTCTCTGATACATTCACGTAAGATGCGTTCCTCGAGCTCAGTGTGACGCTCCTCCGAGCTATTCGGCGCTGGCGCAGCTGCAGCTATGATGGAATTTATCACTTCACTAACTTCTCCCTGGGTATCTTGCACGACGGAGCTCGTTTCCCGTACATCGAAAAGAGAATGTTCTATATCCCTAACTGCTGCTTCGGATAAGCTTGATTCGCGCTTCGATGGATGGCTCCAGAACGACATGCGACTTGCAATTGTCATTACGGGAGAATTTGTCATCGCATCGTCAGAAGCAGGAGTCGAAGCACCAGAAGGTGGTTCGGGTGAGGCAGGTCGATCGTCGCTGTTGACTGAGAATTTCACTTGCTCGGCGAGTGGGGTCAGGACCTTGACTTCTTCCTCATCTGCGAATTTCACCTGAGGTCCACCAGAGGCCCTTTCATTAGGGACCTGGGGATCGTCATCATCGCCCACAAGAAGGGAGGGTCTGTTGCCAGACGCGTTACGAGACGCTATGCGTGAAAGGACCGCTTTGGCGCGGGTCTTTACAAGTGGTATGGACACAACGCTTTTCACGCCATAAATTGAATGTGAGGCATCAAACACTGAGCCTCCTGTGAGTGTCACTATGTTGGCATGTGGAGGTCGCTTACATTGCCCAACATCAGACCGAGATGTTATTACCAAGAGATATGAGGCTGGTAGAGAGAGAGCATTCAATTTCACCTCATGTAATCGGAGGATGAAGTTTGTTACCACTAAACAAGGACATCAACCCAACAATTCCATAAACGATTACGCTCTCTTTCCAATCAACTGATCCGGAAGGGCCACCTGGGAGTTCTGCTATGTTCGCTGTCTTGCTCCATGACACACGCAAATGTGGTCCGGCACCACCATCATGGGGGCGGATGAGTAGGCCATCCTCCGATGCAAGCAGCGCGATGTGCTCGTGAGGATTAGGGTGTGGGACTGGAGGAACAACGAAATTGGGTTGCAGACCTGTCTTGACAGGGAGCCCTGCCGTACTACTAGTACCACCAGTGGTTGGTGGTTCAGGAGCAGAAGGCTTGGGGGGGTTCGCATTCTTGGATTTCTTGGAGAACAGGCGCTTCATAGTACGCAAGTGTTCTCTCAAGCAAGTCGTCGTTATAAAACTACTTTATCGACTCCACTGTTCCCATTAATCTAATTTGAGCACAACGTTGCAGCAAAGGGTGGAAACCAGAAAAGGAAACTACACAAACGTCACCGTCGAAAGCGCACCATGATACACAAGTAGAACGCTAAGGGCAACTGCTTCAACCTTTACTACTACAGAAAATATCTATATAGTAAAATATCATGCTTGTGCTGCCACTTCAGGAGGGTTAGCTGAACTGCGTCCCTCTACACGCAGATCGTAACCGTAACCATGACCAGGGGAGCCGGCAACATTCCCTGGTCCTTCGTAGTGCAGCTTCGTAATATCGTAGTTGCCTGAAGATGAAAGTAAATATCAGCGCACGTAAAGAAATGCCTCACCACATACCGATGAATTTCCAACCATCCTCCTTCACGTGGTAGAGATTACAACTGTTGCCCGAGAATGCATCTCGGTGTCCAGCAGCATAGATACTTCGCCGTCCTAATTCTTGGGCTTCCTCATCCGTAAGGTCCCACCGGTATCCCTGGTCCAAGACACCATAGGCAAAGGTACTTCCTGAACCCACTGAGAACAAATCACCCTTCAACCGCGTGCCATCGGAGTCAACATAGAATACTGCTGGACCCTTGAATATGAATCAGTCGTGAGCTATCCATCTATATACATTGGCACTGACTGTCTTGTCCCAGCCACAAATCATCGTACCCTGAAGACTGTCAGTAAACGGAGTGGGACAGATGACACACGGAGGCTGACCATGCTCAATCCCATTCCCTTATAGCTATACACAAGGTTGCTCAAGTATTTGCTAGCAGCTGATACTGATATCCGTTCTCGGTTCCTGAGCTCGTGCAATCGACAATGCATGCCAAGGTACGTTTCCCAGTATTGACAATCAGCTGAAGGAGAGACGTTAATGCCAATCAATACAGAGGGTCGATCTCATACCAGCGCCTCCAGCCATCGTACCCAACAGGTAAGGATTGATCTCGATGACCTTCTTGACCGTTCCCGATGCTAGGGATTGTATTAGGAAAACAATAATTATCCCTGGTACATACACACCAACGTAGCTCCCTGCGGTAGCACGGGAGTCGACAGCTACAATAACGCCACCTTGAAACCTAAATGCAAGTGTGGTTGTTCCATGCTGGATTTTGATTTTGCATGACGGGTCTGCATGATCATCGGTGTGTAACCTCAAGAATGCGGCGGGCTGTGAGAGTTGTAATGTGCATAATGTCTAATTGCGCTCAAGAACAGAAGTTGTGTACCCACGTCTGGAACGGATGGAACGACGAATCCCGGCACTCCCTTGGCCAAAGTGCCAAAGCCAGCCTCAGACCCCCACATTGCATCTGATGAGTCACTGTCATCCTCAACCACTGATTTCGAAAGCCGACCTCCTGCACTTGATCCTGAGTAACGCTGTAAGATGGAGTTCATGATGGTCGGATATGGACTTTGATATCGTAGCTGACGCGGCTTACGACGCGTCGATGGACCGTGTGTACTGTTGTTTGGCAAAGCCCTTAATTTTAAATACGGCCAAACAACCGAGGTATTGAATCACAAATGGGTTGTAGTATTTATTGCAAAGTGCATTTGAAAGAGAGAGATCGGTAGGCCTAGGCAGGGACTATATTCATCACTACTCTTGCATGAAACTGAAATTATGCGACGTCTACAACGGTACTCTTCATGTGACTCTCGCTTGCTGCGTGTTCATTAACGTTCATTTCCACGGTGGAATACATCCGGACAACCATTCCACGATCAAGCAAAAATTCGTTCAAACTTCAATCCACGTATGTGGATGACATGACATGTACTGCTCTAATTCCCTTTCGATATGTTCACGAGTGCCCTTCGGAGGTCGTCCTTCAGGTCCTGATGTAGATGTCAATTTTCAACCAGAACGAAACCAGTAAGCCAAGCCAAGACTCACTTCTACTTCCTCCACACCAATACTGAGGCGTACGAGAAGGGGGTCCTCCTTCGGGTCTGCATTCACGCGCTGCTCCGCCAAAGACTCAACACCACCAAGACTGGTTGCCGGCTGATGTACATCAGTCATCGACGCACTCACTTCCACAGTAATAGGGAGCCCCTTACCACAAAATACTCCAGAGAGTGCGGCAGTTTCTCCGCGTACTCCCTTGTCGAAAGCTTTTACTCGAATGAGCACAGAAATACGGATTGTGGTGCGTGTTTTTACGCACCAAGATCGCGAAACAAGCATTGAATCCACCTTCCATCTGTACCGAGGGGTTAAACCCTCTGGCATCAGTCTCCTGAAGGCTGGAATGCCAAACTTTGGTGATCACTCCACCGGGAATGCCATCGTACCCCTGGCCCTCAGGAATGACAGCTTTGCTAAGCCATTGCGCAATTTCCGTTCCGCTTGCTGACTGCCTTGGTATGCGCAGATGCAGTGTTCGAAGGGATCGTAATAAAAGCCAAGATTCAAGGGATCCCATCATGTTCCCCATGTAACAACGGTCGTGCCAGAGCTGACAACAATGAATCTCAGTTGGGTTGTAAATTTTGTGACAGATACCTCTTCACGTTCAGCCTCGGTCCTAACGATAACGATTCCACAGAGCAGATCCGAGTGGCCTCCGAAGTATTTGGTTCCTGTGACAGGTCAGAAGTTGCCATGCCGTATTTGAGTGAATATACCGCTGTGAAATATGCAATCTGCTCCCCATTTGAACGGGTATTGAAGAGGGGGAGGGCCAAAGGTCGAATCTATCAATAGTTTCCCTCCGACAGCATGGATCTTATGGGCAGCGCATGAACATCCTGGTACCACATAATCTGCGTTGTGAAACATACCTTGTCTGCGTAATATTCTATGTTTCTATCCAAGATTGAGATCATGGGTGTATCCAAACCAAGCTAGCTTGAAGACTTGCCTGGACTCCCCTGTAGGGTTCAAGGGGCTCTCGAGCCAGCAGAGATCACCCTCTTGGAATTCATCGTCCAGGCCAATGAGTGGGGTATCCCTCCCTTTTATGTAGGTGGATATAGTCCCATGACAGCCCATGTAGCCTCCGGTGATCGCAATGCGTTTGGGCTTGTAATGGATAAGAATCTACCAAACCGACGGGTTGGTCAACTGCCTGCACATTGCATGAACACCTTAATCGCAACTCACTGAAAACGCAGCGGCCAATCCTGATGCATATGTGATTGCATGTCCTTGCTACAAAAGATAAGGCAAAATTCTGGCAATCACTCCGGAAATGAGGCCTACATTAATTTTGCTCAATATCTGTTCCACTCTCGATGTGACATTTTGTGAATAGCGGGAGTAAATGTGTTTGCCGGGATTCATCGCTCCAACTCCCTCGGGATCACCATCAGGCACAGCTCTGAACGCTATATTGATGATCAACTCCTGTCCAGGCATGCATCGGAGAACTCACTCGAGGTAACAGAGATGGAAGGGGCTACCTCACTTCCTGGTCCATGATCACCATGAATGAGTTGCGTACCGCTAAGTTGACCTGACGCGCTTTGGGGGATCATGCTACGTAGTACATTTTCAGGTATTAACCTGGTGTTATATAAGTACAGGGGTGTGTCCGAGTCACTTCCAGTCAGGTCAAGTGGTATGTCGACTGACAGATCGTGCTGCCCGGCGGCCCGGAGGCTCAGATAAGGTGGGTACAAAATATCTTGCAGGGATATCGCACCATTCACAGTCTCGCACTCGCCGAATTGCGTCTCCTGGCGTAATCCACCACCCGATACATCAAGTCTACCCAATCCTGCACCCCGTTCTTCCCGACGTCTTTCAGCCATTCTCCCGCCTTGCCCGACTTCTCGAGACCTTCCCATGCTGATCTCATTTCATCCCTCAAATCATAGCATTCTTTCTCCCATTCTCTGACTTTGAGGGGAGGAGTCCCAGTCTCAGATTCTACGCCCTCCGCGAATTCATACAATTCGTCTCGATAAATCCATTGTTCATCCCCAACGAATCGGACCCAGCCTTTGGCGACGGCTAGAGATGTTGAAGCACCACCACGCCTAAGTTTTTCCGCACGAGCAATGATATCGACTGCTTCTGTGATAGGATCTAGAGAAGAAGGGTCTGCAAACGCTCGCACAATCGCATGCGCCTGAGCCTCCATGAGTGGAAACGGCGAAGTCCACATGAGGAGGCCCATGAAGGCCACAGACGAGACAGGATATCGAGTTTGCAGCGGGAATAAATGTTTTTCGAGGGGAAATATGTGATAAGTCGAGTTGAATAACTCTCCAGGAATTAGTGGAGGGATGTCCGGCGGCATACTCTTATTGATCATGGAAGATCCCTCCAAGAAGGGAAGGTGATGCTGGAATCCGGTTGCCAAAATACAACGATCGATATTGTCCTCCACGGTGCCATCCTCAAAAATCACTTGTCCGTTGGCCCTGAATTCAATAGCCCGTCCCCTCCGAATGAGATTGCGAGGACTAATATTGTCTGCTGCTGCAGGGGGGGCTGATAAAGCATGCACAACCACCGTAGCGACAGTGCACATCTCAGCAGCAATGTCATTGCCACTGGGTCCGCCTCCAACGATGAGGACTTTACTCCCAAGGAAATCAGGTCTTCTATACCATGCAGAATGAAAAGCTTTGCCATGTTTCACCCAATCTGCCAACCCCGGCAGGTCTGGTATATGGGGTATATGATAATGCCCATTTGCGACGACAAGGTGGTCATATGCGAGTTGTTCGCCATCCGAAAGAGTTATTATCCATTGCGTTGACTCCCATCGTGCATCTAACACCGTGGTACCGAACTTGATGAGGGGCATAAGATTGAAGTGTGTAGCAAACGACTCGAGGTAGGTCTGCACCACATGCGCTCGCGGAAACAAAGGAGTCTCTGGTGGAAAGGGGTAGCTGGTATATCCCATTACAGGGTGGGGCAAATTTGTCGTCAGAGAATCATAAAGCGGCGTCAAGGGCACACCGTAGGAATCAGCCACCGGCGGAGCAGGAAACCTAGACGGGAAGATGGCTCAGTAACGAATGGATTGCTGCAGTATAAACTCACCATATTCCTCCAACATTTGTCCGAGCCTCGTATGCGTTGACAGACCATTTGCCTGACTTGACATAGGCTGAGTCTGATATGACTTTCAGAGCAATAAGACCGCCTGCCGCCGCTCCGATGACACAGATCCGCTTCTCGCACCCTGACTTTTGGCTCAACAAGTTTAGGGGATCATCTTGAACAAAAGGTGTTAAGCGCTGGAGGGGTTTGAGAATTATAAAGCATAAGTACTTGGTAGTATTTCCATGGAGGACAGACTCGAGTCGCTCAAAAATCAGCACAACAATGGGATGGGAGCTTATGGTCAGGAGAAAGTGAGGTCAAAGATAGAAGATCATGGATGGACGATATATTGGCGCAATTGGCGTGCGTGCTATCGGACCTTAGTCCGGGGGCTTAGGTGGATGTTACGGCGAAGAGAAGTTACGATACATGTAAAAGGACTTCATGCCCGTGACGCCCGTGTGTCATTACAGAAGGTTTACAGAATCAGACCTGCCCGACGTGGTTAACGTGTGCTTAGGTAAGTAGCCAGTCCAAACCCTTGTCCAACCTCAAACTTCCCAGGAGTATGATTACATCAGCGAAAAGTTTATCAATTAGTGTAACCTCATAGCAGAACTGTATCTCGAGAACTTTTTTGTGACCAAGGATCAATCCAACGTGAGGTCACTTATCCTTATCATCAGCTCCCAAACTCCATCGATTCACAATGGCAGAAGCACGAGGTAAAGCATGGCCACTTGCAGATGAGACCCTCACCAACTCCGTAAGTTTCTTCTCATTCTTCACCGTTGCATATGTGACCGACATCGTGGTATCCTAGATCTTGGATTTGGTGCAACAGGCAGGTCAGTACAAACAACTAAAAAAAGGTGCCAACGAAGGTGAGCAGCATACTTTCTTGCCGTCCCTTCATTACCACTTTGGCAACCCCCACGTAACCCTTAGAATTTTATGCTGATCCCACCTTTACAGCAACCAAAACCCTTAATCGTGGAGTGGCTGAGTTTATCGTTCTTACCGCTGACACTGAGCCTTTGGAAATTTTGCTGCACCTTCCCCTTCTTTGCGAGGAAAAGGCATGTTCGCTTTAAAGCCACCTACACCACTAGACTGCTAACGGTTGGCTTCACAGAACGTGCCATACGTCTTCATTCCTTCCAAGGCAGCCCTCGGACGCGCATGCAATGTATCTAGGCCTGTCATCGCTGCGAGCGTCACGACCAGCGAGGCTAGGGAACTGCAAAGTCAGATCCGCAGCGTTAAGATCGCGATCGAGAAGTTGATGTACTGATGTACTCATTGCGAAGCAAGACGCTTGTCGTACGTCAAGCTTTGACTACTGTTACCTTCATGTATGACTTCAAATGACATCTGATGAGTCCTATTATTAACAAGAAGAGCAGCTTGCTACGGATGCACTGTGAAAAAGAAATAACTACGAATACATAGTTGGTGCATTACTTGGGTATATTCTCCCGGGCTTGACTCCGAATTCTTCGCCTACGGATGGTCAGCTGATACTCCACATGCCTCGGGCCTGGACAACTTACTCATAGGCAGTCTTGTCATTCCTGTGAGAGAGATAAATTTCGATGTCCACACAGGACAAATATGAAACTTACTTGAACATCGTGTAAGCGTCACTTTGCGCCGGATCGTTTACGTTCGGGTCGTCCAAGAGATCTTGGATGCCCAGAAGAATCTAAAAAATGCACAAAGATAAGATTGGCACCATGAAAAAAAGCACTCCACCAACTTGTTTTATAGTGATTGCCGGCTTCCATGACTTCTCTTCGTCAAGGATAGAAAGACAGACAGTTCCTGACGGGTAGACATTTGGATGAAACAAAGGGGGCGTGAATTTACCTATACGCCATACACTCATATTCAAGTGAACGTAAGGTGCGATTATACGTACATTTGGGTGGTTTAGACGGATAATCTAGTCCGTATGATAAGTATATGATGGCAACCCAAAAAAATAAAGCACAAATCACCTTCAGGGAAGGTCATGGTAAGCTTGTAAAGGCCACCTTCCCAAGGTGTCTGGAGACGTATATATCGGTGAATGACGCGCACGTTTTCGCAAATAGGGCGACTTACGCCAGCTTTTCCAGGAATACCCACTTCCCATTCCATGAGGTTCATGGATCCGTCTGCAGCTTTCACTGGCTTGGCGTAGAATCCCTAAAATATCGAGGGGAACATTTTAGTCAAGCAAGTAACACCAAGGAACAAGTCCAACTGCAAGCGCATCCCGGGACTTACGAAGGGATGGTCCTTTCTCCACTGCTTGCGCTCCTCAGCAAGACGCGGTCTGCAGATCCCAGACATAGTAGGTAAGCGAGATTTAGGGTATGAGAAACCGTCGACAGGACAATGTATGAACGGTGTGGCCGAGTTTAAGGAGCAACTTTGAAACACCTGCTGCAGCTGCATATCTGCTTAGTAATCTGCACGTCCATGTGATCAAGTGCATGCTCGTCTCCTCGGAGCAACAACCCGGAACTATGCCCCTTTTTTCTAACCTATAAGTACAAACTTGCAATTAAATTATAATAATAAATGCCCATCGCGATGAGTGGATGTGAATGACAAGAACACTAGTATGTAATTATCATTTATGCAGCTTCCTAGCCGAATTCCGTAACAATCTGCCACTTACTTATAATAATAAAGACGGACCGCGACTAGTTGTCAGTGGCGATGTATGTAGACGAAGATAGCGTTCCTTAAGTTAAGCGGCGGTGGCAGACAGTGGCAAGGATTAAATTCGAATCTGCTTATGTAAGTAAGTCTGCAAGATGCTGTTTGAACTAACCTTGAATCAAGCGCACCGCGTCTATGATAATCAATTGCCGCGCCATATAATCATGCAGCGCGTATCCCATGCTTCCCCTCCAATACTTATCCCCAACATTCCCAACTGTCCTCGATCTGTCCTGAACTCGTTCTCGTTTTCGTTCTCGTTCTTGGTATCCTCGTTCCCTAATTCTGCGGTTATTCCACGCTGCAAGGTCCTACTATATTCCGAGGAGCTGTCCCCCGGGTCCAGGCACTGACTCACCCAAAGCCACCCCCCTTGTGTGAGTTAGCACCGCTGGTCACGTTTGCTTTCTGCTGACGTACCTTGCATTGCAGACCTCATGAAGAGAAAATATGATGCCCAAGGCCCTGAATCCC
The DNA here is from genome assembly GCA_002995095.1 of Rhizopogon sp. AM-2018a. NCBI lineage: Eukaryota > Fungi > Basidiomycota > Agaricomycetes > Boletales > Rhizopogonaceae > Rhizopogon > Rhizopogon sp. AM-2018a. The sequence goes on along the minus strand of PVYJ01001621.1, from coordinate 32,931 downwards.
TAAGAGAAGCTGAGGTGACCAGGCCTCTCAATAGGCCGAGAGCCAGGAAGGGGGGGCTCTCAATGTTACCCACCGTTAGCTTGGATGTTCTTTTCGAAGTAAGCTTCATTTGTTGCAGGCATACATTCAACTGATCATTAATCATCGCAACAGATTTTTGGGTTTCTGAAGCCACTTGATCTCCTCAGTTTGGCTCGCACATCTAAGCCATTTCGCGACTTGCTCATGAGCAAATCGAACGCCTTTGTTTGGAGGGCCTCGCGGGCCCTTGTCCCGAATCTGCCTGACTGTCCAGCAGATTTGTGTGAGCCACAGTATGCACGTCTTGCATTCGATCCACACTGTCACGTGAGTCGGCTTTCCTTCCGTTCGATATTCGTTCCAACATCTCCAATATGAAACATACAGAACTGTGGAGACGTTGGCCACAACGTAATTTGGCAATTTCGAGTAAGATATTGCGGGCCATGTCTAAAGGGTTGGACAAAGTACGATATATTTCCACTGATTGCTCTAGTTCTAAAAAGAACATTTTTTTCGCAGTATGGTGGCAGCCTCTTCGAAACCTGTCATCACTCCACTCTGTCCAAACAACGCCGAACTTCTTCCGACATACATATTCCGCGATCCGCGTTTACGTATGACTATCTTATGTTTCGTGCGTCAGCACACTGATAATAAACAGGGCACACCGAGATGATACAAACTTCGCAATACCATGCTCTCGGTCTCCAGCTCAAGGGCTTGAGTTGCGCTGAGCAAGCGCTGGTCATCGAGGAAGCAAAGAAGGCTGTGTGTGCAGTTCGTGAGGTGTGCTATGTTTACCTCGTGGATTTCATGGTCGTAATAACGTGGCCTTGAAGCATTCTGAAGCATGCCAAGCGTGGGTTACTGCAACCAACATGGCCCGATCTGATGAGTTACACAAGATCCGAGAGGAGAGAAAACAAATGTAAGCATAGCTGCGAGCTACATATAATTTTGTTTATGCCTGCTAACATCCGGTTTCTAGCATCCAGGAGTGGTTGGAAGCAGAAGGATGGAAACCTGAGATTGATTATCATACCTGGTGGAAAATATCCAGACACCTTGCAATCAACAATCCGCGTCGTCTTACTGCTCGAAGTTGGTGTAATGGATTCTTTTGGAAACTCTTTGCTAACAATTTAATCACACGCAGTTTGGAGCCGCGTCCGCCCGATTCTAACGGAATATATGTCAGAATTGCGGACTGTCCGCTTGGAAGAAATGGTGTATAATCCTCGACGGAGGATTCTGGTCCAGGCATGGAACGATTTTTTGAGTCAACCTGCATCGTTCCCGAACACTGATGTCGACGTGTTACCTCATGTTGCCGACGCTGCTCTCTTCAAACCTTTCGATGACATTATCAAAACACCTACCGAAGTCGTTATAGAACGCGATTCGTTTTTGCCGGCTTTCGTTGCTCTTCCTAGCCTAGCGAGGAACTGGCGGATACACGTTGATCAACAGCTCGCTGCTATCATTATGGCTGGGTACCCAAAGGACTACGCGCCAGTTGGGGATATTCGTCAACTGGCGACCAGCGTCTTTGTCTGTAATGCGTGCGAACAATTACTCTTCTGGACCGATGCTGTTGCCCATAACTGCACTTTTGAGTTGAACCCAAAACGCTCATGTAGAGGTGGCCCGGGGAACATCTCATTGGAAACCAAAGTTGCCGGAATCACACACTATTCACTTGGCTCCACCCCATGGTCTCCGAAATTCAGACCCTCCACAGCACTCGCTACTCGTGTCATCCGTAGTTGCGGACAGTGGCAGGATCCTTTCACTGTGACGATTGCACAAATGGACAGCATGAGCGCCCCATTTTGCTGTCCCATATGTCATCCTGATGGCAAGACCGTAATGCATTGGAGGAAGGGTGTACGTTTTATGTGCTTCCTTTCACTTCACTTTGTGTCTAAAGCATTTGCAGCTCGAACACAACCACATACACCACAATCAAGATGATACACATTGGAACAGTCAGTATAGAAACTGGAGGCTGCCAACCAAATATCGATGTCTTCTATGCCGGCGAAGTGTCGCCGACGGTAGGCTTCTGAGAGGCATGAATTGCCACATCGAAGAACAGTAAGTGATATTCGAATCCTGATGGAGTCTAGCAAATATTCCCATAGGCATGGCATAAGCATTTTCTATGTTCAAGAAGGGGTCCATTATGTAAAAGAGATAGATTCTTTTCTGGACCCCGTTACACTGTTGGTGGAAAGTGCATTTACTCCTCCGACCAATTGGCTAAGTCCTTTCATCGGGCTTTCCTATTAACTATGTGTATAGCAAGCATATCCTATGTACTGAAGTCCTATGTAACAATGACGATCTCACCCCTACCATCTTTGAGTATAACCAACTCGCACTCGATTTTATCCCCAGTGTCAAGGCAAATGACTTCGGTAGGATCTAGGGATGAAATCTTTATTTGACGTTTCTCAAAGAACGAGCGGCCCAGCACAACGTCAAAATGTGGTTCCTCGGATAAGAAGACAGGGACAGTAACTGTTTTTGATCTGCTGGGCCTCGAATGACTTGAAGAACCTTGCGCCGTATCGGGGACACCATTAGTTTGTGTTGTATCAGTGAAATCCGCAGCTGTCTTCAACGTGATAGGCCATTTGCCAAGGTTGACAAGGCCACAATAGCCATAGTTCCCCGGTGCTGCGTCGGAGGGAATGAACCCATGCTTTAACGCAAATTTGCGTGAGATGTACACATGTCGGTAACCGTTCTTCAAGAGCATGCGAACTACAATAACCTCGAACTTCAGAGGGCATGTCAGGACCGACCAAGTTGCATGCGTACCATTGCTGACTGGACCGATGGTGCCCAGAACGGTCCGTACACCGTTTTCGCTATGGAATTTATCAAAATCTCTTCTGTGCTTCGCGACCCCTGAGAACTCTGCGTCATCTGGTGCAGCGTGAATCGACTTGCGTGACCTGCCGCTCTGCGCTGACAGGGGAGATGACATAGGTGACGACGCAGGGCGTTGTACAAAGATGTGGATTTGTTCATCCTCCGGCGTATCTGTGAACACTCTCCAAAGGCGGCTGCGGGCGTCCAACCTATGAGCGCCAGGGATGTTCCCGCGTACATCCCGGTTCAATTCGAGGAGGTGATCATCATCGATGTCACTGGTCTCATTCTCCAAAATAGCGCATCGTTGAGCATAGGAATTGAGAACGCCGTACATGACTCAATACTCACTTTCCAGACGATGAGAGTGTCAGCGGGGCAATCGATGTCAGGGTTCTTTCTCTTGATCTCTTCCTTTAATGTGCCGACAGATTCTGAGTTTCCAATCTTAACAGGAAAGATGCGATATGGTTCGTTTCCTACGACCCAGCAATTCAGCTCTAATTCCTTGGACATCACAGGAGAAGGAGTATTAAGGATCTGGCGGGATGAGGTGAAAGAGATGGACGTCGAAGAAAAAGGAGAACAGCGTGTTTGAGCATGCTGCAATGACGTCCCAAATGTGTATGCACAGTTGTTGTCTATCTAGTCTCGGGGTCCTTACCATGACTTTTGGTACCCCCTAGATCGTGTTGACCAGGTTACTTAGCGAACTCTGGAAGTTGCGCGAGAGCAGAGCATTGGAAACAATTTATGTGAGGATACTGCAGATCGTTGACTTACATCCAAACAATTTGTGGATCGAGTACCAACGCGGTACTTACTGCACATTCTTCGGCCGAACCTCAGGCTTGCTTATGCAACACCACCCAAAACAATTGACAACTCCATTTTGGTCAGTTCTCAAGTTGGTCCACAACACTAACTCTTCTGCTGTGCAGGCGCCAGAAGGAAGACTTTATGTCTTTCCTACCACGTCTTTTCAAGCCGCCAGCTGCGAATTGCAGGGCATACTCATCTTTTTTCTCATCTAAACCAGGCGGTGGCCGGTATTTCAATTCTGCCAAACCTCCCAAGCCTGTCGTTCCATCCAGCAGAGCCAAGGTTGAGAGTGGCAACAATACTAGCGTCGCACCCAGTGATGGAGCGAGCAGTAGCAACGCTGGAAATGGGAGCAGCAAGATGAAGGTCGGAGGCGCAGAGGAAAATCCTTCTATTCCAGCCTCGAATCCAGCCGATGCAGCACGAACTACACCTTCCCTGCCGTTCGCATCCCCTTCATCAATGGCCGGCCAATTCCACCAACAGGTTCATCCCACAATATCATCCCAGGATTATAAACTCCACCAATTTTTCTCATTGCACCGACCTCTTCTTCTCTTATCTCAGCCCCCATCCATCATCTTTGAATCGGCACCCCTTGACGCACCCCTCGTCCAACCACCGGAAGAGCTGTCAAAGACTCTGTTACCGTCGGGACAGTTTGCTTCCTTTGATGACCCACCAGAATCCTCGTTCGAGACGGACGCCGACGCTGCAAGGCAGCTAGCGCATGCATTGGTGATGAACCGCGTGGGAGGTATAATGACATGGCAGAACACATTGGCAAGGCTTGGTTTGGACGGAGAGAGTACGCAAAGCAGTGCGGTTAACGCAAAGGAGTCTGCGCAGGAGTGGTTCACTATCTACGCCGATAGTACAAAGCGCAAGAAGCGAAAGAAGATGAAGAAGCACAAGTGAGTTTCATATTCTGTTGACGAACGATCGATGAACTGAGCCATCCCGTCTCTTTTTCAGGTTGAAGAAGCGTCGCAGAGTGAGTTTTTGCTTTTTCGATGAATTCCCTTGCTGATCTTACTTTCTCAGCTCACTCGCATGCAACGTCAGAATGCGAAGTAGAGGACCTGGACACTGGCGACCTAGCATGCTATGGTACATCATCTGTAGCCATAGTAGTTCCTAGATCTCGAGTATATACTCTATATTCCTCAAATTGCACTCCTTGAATCTTGATGTTCATGTTCAATCTTATACACCAGATAATTTTGGACATTCCGACTGAGGACGGATGTCGGTCCGAATCTCCGTTAACGACTGTGTTTCCAAACCCGAACAGCACCCCTTCTCTTACCCTCTCCTTCCCATTCAAACCCACCCTTCCATACCTCTTCATAACCTTGATTCTGGAAAAGGTCCAACATGCCCGGCTCCCGCAGTAGCGCGCCAAATAGGATGATATATTGCGGCCACTCATGCCACCAGCTCAGATCCCAGGAACGTGAACTTTGTTCCACAGCTTGAAGTGTCTCCACGAACGTAACGTTAGGTATCGACGAAGGGAAGGGCGAAGGAGGGTACGAAGGATCTACTTGCGGTGGAAAATGTGTGCGCATATACTCGATGGGCCCTTCGAAAAATATGTCTGTCTGGTCTTCATAGTCACCAGGATTCTGAAGCCTGCATGCAAAATGTCAACAGCAAAATTGACATAATCGAGTTTAGTTTAATTACCCTAGTGGCGGCTCACACCCCAGAGCCCACATTCTCCCAGGCACCGCGAGTTCAGGGCGGTGAAGGTAGGCCTGCCAAGGGGTGGAATGGCAAGGTGTTAAGAATCCCACGGAAGTCAGGTTCTCGGGAGGCACGCTCCGTAAATACGACATGACTTTGATTTGCCCTACGCAATGGAAGAATACGACGTATATGGAGGCTGGGATGGCCAGAAAGAGAAGACAGAGGTCTCGAGTGCGAATTGGAAGTGGCATGGTTATGGCACGTTTGGCTACAGCATCCCTTATCTTTGGCTGGGGTTTGATCTCGGCTTCCGCGCTGCGGTGGTACAGTTCCACCAGGGACCTTGATGCAAAGATATGCAACATGGGAAGGACGGGGTGGAGGAAACGCCATTCCTTATGTCCAATAAATGAGAATACCGTGAACGTCCACGCGATACACCCGAGCATTGTTTTCAATTTTAGCTCGTTGTGCTTCACTGCAAGGCACATGCCATGCAGCACGAATGGTAAGGAAGTAGAGCAGAGGACCGGAAGGGCCTGAGACAGGTAATAATGCCAAGGGCTAGAGCCGTAGAATAATGATATGGGTGACGCGTTGACTCGCAGAAAGTTCAACAGGCTCAGCGTAGGCCTGCCATAGAATGTTGAATCAATCGCAAAGATTGCGACAAAGGTCAAAGAGCTGTCAAATACCGAGTCACTACGTGCTTCGCACAAAAGTGGACGAATTCAACTAACCCAATAATGGCGCAATCGCGAGCAATAGTGAAGATCTGACTTGAGCAGAATCTAAGATGCATTAAGAGAAGGCCAAACATGTAGACCCAGATGATAGCATTAGTGGGTCTAATTGCGCAAGCTAGCGCGGCAAATATGATGCACATGCGCATTCTAGTTCTTCTCCTTACGAGTAAGTTATCGTGACGCAATAATTCTGCCCGTTTGGGTTGACTGACGACTGTATCCCAGGGGTAGTAGCTTAGTGCAGCTGTCGTCAATGACGTTTCAAGGGAATTCGACATGGAACGTGAAAGTGACAACGCGTGGAACAGGGATGTCAGAGAAACAAGATACTGTAGGAATGGGCTTCAGTCGTCAATTGTGCTCGAGTCTAAGCAAACCCACCGCTGTTGGCGCAAACGCATCGTTGAGAACTTGCCTTGTAACTTCACACACCGCTATATCTGTGATTGCAGCCAATAAACCATGGACAATGCGTGGGCCCGCTACCTAATAAGTCATGGAATAAAATTAAACGATGGCGGTATAAATGCAAAGCTTACTAGAAGGTAAGGATATCTGGTATCCAAATCCAGCACTTTTAAGAGCAGAAAGGGCGGTATATTCAACGCAGGGTAGAGCATGCTGCGAAGCGGCGCTGGACTAACCCACTCCCATGTGAGGTGTCCATATCCAAAGACGTAGTGGTGGGCGGGCTCTAACGCTTGAAAGTACTCATCCGGCTGGAAGAATCCTTGAGTGCTAAGAGCAATTGCGACGCGAAGAACGAGCGCCAGCAATGCCATTAAGCACTTGGTTTGGGAGAACGCGTTCAGAAACGCGTTAACTCAATGAACTGCTTATGTAATGACCCCTGTTTGTTATCCTGGTCGTATTCCTCGCAACTTAGTGACATTCGTAATTATTCACATCCTCTCTGCTTTAAACCTAGATATCCTCCCCTCTGGAACATTTGTGACTGTATCTGACGCACTCCTCGCAGAACCTCCATTTGATTCCATTACGGCAGAGCGCATAACGACTGGGGGGCGTTGCGGACGGCTCGTGTCAGTGTTAGATAAATTTGGCTGTGTTCTGCGCGGAAAAGAAGGTGAGTCCACGATCATAGAAGGGAAAGAGGGTGATTCGACGACCGCAGGCTTGGAGAACGGCGATGAACTAACTGCTGTTGTCGTCGAGGGAATCGGCTGCACAGTAAAGGGCGGTTCAACAGCCCTTTGGTGTGGGCGATTTGGCTTGAACTGGCGGCGCTCGACAACTTCAGAAATAGGTGATTTAGGAGAGGACCTTTGTCCAACTACTAGTGGACTGGATAATTGGGAGGGTTGATCTGAGTCAAGAGCGCTTCGTGCCATCCTGAACTTTGATGGTTTTGGGGCAGCCGTAGCAAGCTCTACTTGTGGCGCAGATAATGCTGAGGCATCAGAAATTTGTGCAGACTGAGCGACGAAGTCGGGACCGGCATTCTCGATGCGCCCATTCTTGAGAAGCTCCAATACCTCTCGAACAGTCTCATCCTCACTACCGCTTTCACCCTCCTCGCCGCCGACAAGCTGGTTGTTGTCAAGTTTTCCTACTTTAATAGCTTCTTGCAAGGACTTTTGTCGAGAGGCCGGGATAACCGTTGGACCAAGGGAAGTAGAAGTAGACCTGTCATATGCTGCGGCCATGTGATCAGCCCTGAAGCGCGACACGTTAGGTTTCGGGCGCTGATCTGGGGGAATATTCTGTAGTGGCTGTTTTGAAAATGAGAGCTAAAGTATAGGGAAAAGACTAACAGCTTCGTTCCATTCTTCGTCATCATGGGTATGCGAGGTCATCGCTCGAGCAGCCTCTGCACCAATAACATGACGCTTCTTGTAATACTCCAGGGCTACTTCTCGGTGGTGATGTGCAGAATCCCAATCATATCCCTCCTCGAGCACACCCTCGTCTGATTCGTCGTCGTCGTCGGCATCACTATCCAAAGTACAAGACTCGCGTAGTGTGTTTCCGTATTCGTCGTGTGCCAAAGACGATGTGGAAAGAGGTTCATCATCCGAATCACCTTCAGAGGGAGGTTCTGATGATGGTTTGTACGAAGCCGGATGTCGCTCTACCACGTTCCTTCTCATTGGATGTGTTTCCTCATCCGCTCGGGTTATCAGGGGGGCCCGATTAATGGAGCGAAGTCTGGCAGGTGTGATATCCCCCCAGTCAATAGATGATGTAGCGGTCCGTCTCTCCTTTGTAGCAGAGGGTTCATCTGGCAGGGTGGGATTAGCAAAAGTGACAGTCTTCTTGGGTTTAGAAAGGTCTGATTTCAAAGGTTCCTTTTCGGCGAGATCTTTCCGCTCCCGCTCTTCCTTTTCCCTAGCTTCTGCAAGGTTTTTCAGCAACGCCTTCCCCATCTTCTTCTGCATTTCTTTGGCTGCCCTTAACCGCTCCATTTCTGCTTTCGCAGTTTCCTTGCGCTTACGAATATCATTCCTCTGCCTTTCCTTTTCCTCCTCCTCGTCTCTTTCCAATTGTATTCGTTCCTCTTCTTCAAGCATATCCAAAATATGATCCCGCGTCCGACGACGCTCTTCCATCTCCAAAGCGGAGAGAGTAGATACTGGTGTGAGATCTGGCTCATGAAATGGTGCTGTTGTGGAGTGGACATCAACCGTATCCGCGGCGGGTTCACTGATGTCTATGATCGGGAGACCCTCCTCATTAACAAGCTTTTGGAAGGCAGCACAAGAATTCAATACATATATGAGACACAGGCTCAAGGACGCACTTCACCCTTCTCATTCCTTTGTGCACCTTCACTGCCACCCCCGCCTCCGAGGACCTCATCTATTTTATCAGCGAGATGTTTGAGTTGCAGAGGTGATAACTTTGAAGACGGAGCCGCCGCCGCCACTTCGGGTGACAGCGAATTGAGTAGGGCCTGCAGAGCTGCAAAGCTCTCCTTCTGAGCATATGAGAATTATGAAACACATATAATTACCCTCGGTACGGCTGTCGTTCATGTCTTTCGTGTTACCAGACATTTGTTCTTTTCATGAAGGTAAGGTCGGAGCAAAGATCCTAATAGCTACTTATGATATTTTGGTAACAAGCTCACGTGACATACACTTTCTTTCAGATCTGCTTTACAGTAGAAGAACGAAAACCTAGCAAAAGGCCAGTGTACAGACTCAGACGCTTTCGGGATCCTCACTCTAGTGAACAAGGATACAAACAAACACGACGAGCAAGAGTATACACAAACATGATGAGCAAACAAGAAATACAGTCTGTGCCATCAGCAACATTCAAGTACCTACTTACATCTACTTCGACATATGAGTGGCAATGAGGTTCTTGATGTAGATATGACGACCCTTAATATGCAGACTCTCAATGTAAACCTCCATTGCCCGTTCATTGCCAACATCACTGAAGATCATCATCAATGCTACTCGCTCATGAATTGGTAGATCAGCATCTTCTGTGTTCAAGACATGCATGGCACGCTCAGTAATTGATGGCCTGATACTGGAGACGGTTGAGGAGGCAATGGGCGAGGCTAAGGGAGTACCGGTAGCAGTGGCGCCAGTTCCGATTTTCTCGAGAATATCACAAATACGATCGATTGATTCCTGCATGCCGACAATAGCATCAGCAGGTGTGACCTAGGATGTTTTATTAAGTTACTGATCAGTAGAACAACTCCAATTGATCCACGTACCAAACCCCACTCGGTCTCGAGAAGAGTTTCGGTCTCATCGGTGGCCATGAGGACAGTAGTAAATTGACCACAGATAGTCACAACAGCGGCCACAGATGCATAGATTAGTTTGCAAAGCTGGGGGTCGAGACGACGTTCCATGGTGCTGGTCCTGGATAGTAGACAGGCAAGGTTCAACCTCCGACAACCGGAATGGTACATGCCGATGCTCATATTGGCAAAATATCTCCAACATGAGTTTCCGAACTGACTCTAATAATTTACAGTGCACACAGATCTCGACGTCCTCATACTGAACCAGCTTCACAATCATCATTGGTGAACATGGTTGTCGCACACGTAGAGCAGACCACATCTGCATCCAAAAATCGCAGGGGTATGAGCAAGAAGAAGGCACGCACCGCTGGTACCACACCATCACAACAGGTTAACCGAGACGAGGAGATGGCTTCAGAAGTTATTCCCCCTTCAAAGTCGAACCATACAGCTGAAGACGACGACTTGATGATAGACGCAGACCCTACATCTGCTCTAGAGGAAAGCTCAGTTCCCTCTTTCCAGGCTTTGCCTGCATCTGCAGCAAGATCTACGCTGAAATCAGAGACGCGGCGGATTGCCATACCTCCGCACCGCATGACACCTATAAAAAAGGACTGGATAAATATATTTAGCCCCCTCACCGAGATCCTTGGGCTACAAGTGCGGATGAATGTTCAGAGGCGATGTGTAGAAATTAGAGTGCGCATTTGCCTTTCTTCTCAGAATTTCGCACTTATCGAATCCCTGCAGACATCAAAAGCAACGAAAGAAATTGGTGCTCTGCAGAAAGGAGCTGATTTTGTGAAGGCGTACGCTCTTGGATTTGACGTTAACGTGAGTGCCGAACTTCCATGTATTTTTGCAATCTCTAACTTCGTCGTTTACAGGACGCGATAGCACTTTTACGAATGGACGATCTTTACCTCGACTCATTCGAGATCAAAGATGTAAAAACGCTTCATGGTGATCATCTTAGCCGAGCGATCGGTTCGTGTATAAGCATGCATCATGCATTTCTTCACTTAAAAACGCAATTCAGGTCGGATAGCCGGACAGGAAGGAAAAACTAAGTTTACAATTGAGAACGCGAGCCGGACTCGCATTGTGCTCGCCGACACGTGGGTCTCTTTTATTTTAATTTTATTTCAGATCTTGCATAATTGATACCTCATGTACACAGCAAAATCCACATCATGGGCTCCTTCCAAAACATCAAAATTGCGCGCGATGCAATTGTTTCATTAATCTTAGGCTCGCCACCCGGCAAGGTGTATGCTGGACTGAGGACCGTGAGCAGCCGTATGAAGCAACGAGCCCTATAACTGTCGCGACGCTAGACTGTTTATACATACATCGTCTTTGTTTCTATAGGGTTCTGATATACGGATTTCAATCCTAGACATGATAAGCTCAAACGTCAGTCCGTGTGCAAAGCAGATGACAGGACGAGAAGCCAACCGTCCAACCGTCCAATAACCCTGTAAGCCACGAGGTAGTATATTCATAAACGTGCCCTAGCTCTCCGAGACACCGGTACTGATGAGATAAGTATATTGCCTCGCATTACCAGACTTATCCCGACTTTCATGAATCTGCCGAACGTTTGTCAGGTATATATGGCGTGCTGAAGACTGAGTACCGAGCGGCTGTTGAATGGTCCATACATACTCAATCGTTGTTTCCTATACTGCTCCGACATTATCGCAGGAACTGCAATACAAAAACATTGCGTACAAATCTACAACTTACAATACAATACGTGATAAGCTCAAACGTCAGTTCGTGAGCAAAGTAGATAGCAGGATGAAAGGCCAACCATGCATCTTGGAGCCAGGAAAAAGCATATATATCAATCTGTGTTGCCGGCGTCCTTGCTCTTTCCTTTCTTCGATGCTTCGTACTGGTCCGCCGCAGTCATTTTCAGTACACTGTCAATAGATGTTTCAGTAATAATATTTAGGGGAAAATGCAGACACACTTGTCCCATGCAGCTTGGTCCACAGGGGGGCCGTCACCACTTCCTACCATCACCTGGAACCCGATGCTAGGAACACCATCCACGACAATGTATATCCAACCAGGTCCTGGTGGGTACACCGCAGGTCTAGGCGGGCCAGTGATCTGTAAGGATTGCCCATCACTGAAGAGTGAAGAACTGAGATACACCAGACGACTATTTGCGTGAACAGCGTGGGTTATAAAGCCAAGATCCATCAATGCCGCTAATATGCATATCGTGAGGTTGGCAGGCCGAACTGAGTGATCGCAAACCTACCTTTGATCTCCCTAGCTTTATTTGTGGAGGGCGGAATTTTGACATCTAGAGTGAGATTCTGGCCATATCTGAGAGCCTTGGGTGGACTATGCACGACCGGCCTGTCCTTTTTCATGTACGGGGGACCGACCCTTTCAACTCTATACTCTGTCCCGTGCTTCAGCTCACTCCGATCCAAGTTCGGATTGCTCCCTGCTACCAAAATATCACCATTGGGTGTCAGCGACGCGACCGAGTGGTACATCCTTGGGATCGCACTACTTTTCATTCCCACAGAGGAGAAGCGGTGCCCAGCGGAGGCAGCGGGATCGTATAAAACTGGAGTGAGAACTGGGTGGTCTGCGTTCGATTGTCCAACCCGATCGACGACATTGCCATAGCCTGAGATTCCGGTCCCCGCACCGTTGATGATGAGAACTTCGCCTGTTGGAAGCAAGACTGCATCTGCCATGTGACGCGCCTGGGGCATTTGTTCGACCACCCACCCTGCAGCGATTCCCTGATCCGTAAGCAGCAGGCGAGAGCACTGGGCAGATGCAGGATCTTGAGAAGATATCTTGTAACCCGGTTTCTTGTCATCAATAGAGGAACCTCCACATAACAGGATCTCGGCGGTGTAACCATCTTCTGGGGACAATGGAAGGAGGAGGCCAGCGCCTGCCATAGGATACGTGACCCGACATTCGTTAGGGATCCGTGGAAGCTGCTGTTCTTGATTCTTCCGCCAGTCATATATTATAGCATCTCGATTGGCCGCTATGAAGATCCTGTCATCCGGGAGTGAGAATGCGATAGGGAAGAGATTGGCGTTAAGGGTGCGGACGAGAAATGGTAGATGTATGGGCAGGCCCATCGAGTTGTGGAGAGACTTTGGTGGCCAGTATTCAATAGTAGGGTTGTTCACTGTCTCATTGTTGATCCACCCACCCTTCTTGGATCCGCCAATGATCATGGCGCTTCCATCCGAGATCCGAATAACTGTATTATACCAGCGGGGACTAGCCATCCGGATGCGGGAGTGGTTCTCGTAGAATGTGCAATGATCGGCGAAGGAAGATTGACAAGGCTCAAAGATGCGAACTGCCTGCAAGCCATCTACATAGCCAAAGTCTGCTGCAGACGTGTACCCGTCGACGACAGGGTTACCACCGACGTTAATCAGAGTTCCGTTGCTGAGAAAGGTCCCGCCGGCACAAAATGAGTTGGATTCGATCTCGAGGGGTCTAATAGCATGTGTCTGTAGGTTGAATAATGCGGCCCATGCAGGGTGTCCACCAATCGTCAAGGGATTATGTTCAACTTTGTCGATGATAAGAGCATGAGTATCAGAGATTATGGTAAGCTGCATGGCAGAAACGCCCGTTACGCCCTTTTGTGTCAGCGTCCACTGAGCTTGTGAAGCAATGGACTGGCTTTGTAGCGAGATTCCTGACTGGGTTGCAGCGTCGGACAGACCAGCCAGAGGACGAGTCGCATGGCCTTCTGTGACAATAAATGCATCGATGTCAATAACAGGGCTTTCAACGCGTCCATCTCCGAGGTGTGTTATCTTGATAGTGTGTTTCCCGTATGGTAGGTCAAACTTCCAGAAGATCCGCTGCTGTTTACGTGCGACGTCGCTCCAGGTATCAACCTCCTGCACGTTTTCACCATCGATGGACACAGCGGCGATTCCATGACTCCGGTCGAGACTGCCGAACCACTCGATACCAGTACCCACGAAGGTCATTCGGGCGGCAGCTCCTTTCTGGGTGGTCCAACGCAGGGTCGTCGCGACGTACATCTTATGGAAGGAGTCAAACCAGCGTCCAGTAAAGTGAATGAGCGGAGATGACGAATCATAGCTTTTTGCGCCTGGCGGGACGTAGTAGGGCCAGAATGGACCTGGTTTATCTGCCCCTGGAGGAGTCTGACCGTTCCAAGCAGACTCCTTGCCAAAGGCGAATGCCCAAGACAATGGAAGTGAAAGTAGAACAAGAACAATCATAGAAGAAAATTGGTTGAGAGGTAAAGAATGTGAGGTGTGGTCGGCGTTCTTGCCAAGTTGAGATTAATGCGAATTTGATGCAGAAATTCCAACGAGAACTTCCCAAACGCGACGCGACACGTCCACGTGACGTTGATGTTGCTTCAATTTGCTCCTATTCTGCTGTCGGTTTGTAGTTTGTTGAACTGTTCAGTTACAGCAGCCTGAGGTACATAGACAAATTGAATCGCTAACAACGCGTTGCACTCTCGCAGCAGGTCGCATTGAATGGCTTGGGCATCTGAACATTTGAACATATTGCAGAGTAAACATTACTTCACTGTTTACCTTCTCACACTGGAATGGCTCGTTTTTTTTTTACAGCTGGCTTCATATCGATAGGCCGGTTTTCAGTTTATTCCCTTCATCGAGGACTCTGTTTGTCCGGCCTAGGAGCATTAGTAAGGGTTGCCAAAGAGAGGCCCTTTTATTTACCAGCTCCACAACTAAACTGAGTCGGTAAGTGGAATAAAATAAATTCTGCTCTATCGATATGAAAGCAGCCGTAAGCTTGAAATCGATTCCGATCACTCCACACGATGAGAAGGTGGGGCGGGCTTTGCACCCGCTTGTGAATCCAAGATTTTTACTGTTCTTCGTAGACATTCGCGGTACTCAGCCGTTCCACTGATAGGCTGTCCCGCTTCACAGAAGTACCCGACCCTAGTATAAACCTTTGATAAAACCTAGTACGTTATGTAATGAAACACGTTATCCTACGTCCGGGATTGCTACTTTAACACTCTATATACTATGTGATGGAGTTTATTGATCAGCGTTCGGATGATTGTGCGGTGCGATGAGTGTGATGAGTGCAAAAATAGCAGTGGGAAAGCAGATGTCCGCCAAGTCCGCAATCACAATGTTCCATAGTTGTGGGCCCAAGGTTGCTTGACTTTGCCTTTGCCCTTTCCAACAATCTCTGACTCGGACTCAGGAATGCTGAGCCCCCGAAATAGTTCACCCGCGGAAATTGGTGGCGCCTCCCACACTCGTATCGTGCTATCGTCCGAACATGATGCAAACATGCGCCTGTTGCAAGGGTTCCAGGCCACGGAGTTCACGCTCCCCTGGCCGTGGCCTTCTAATACCTCTAAAAGTGCGCCTGTATCGCGATGCCAAACATAGACATTGCGATCTGAAGGTGTGCTACGTGAGCACGAACTCGTAGGACATTATGAACGACAGTATACCTTCACTCCCACTGATGACGAAGTTTCCATCGATGCCACCAAAGCAACTGCGGATAACATGATGACCCTGGCGTTGCCCGGTAAATTTGCGTGCAAGCTGGAACTCTTCCAAGTCCCACAGATGTATTTCCTGTGGTGTACGGTCAGTAACAAGGCCTAGCTTGGTACGAGAAAGAAGTTACTCACGTCTGGAGCATGGTTAATCAATGCAAACCGAGAATCATCAGAAATCTTGACGCTAGTAAGTTCACCCTCCATGTGGACAGACCTGTACCCAAAAATCGATGAGCAAAGATCCTGTGGAACAAACATGCTTGGCCGTACATCTCAATCTGTCTCGTCTTGAGATCGTAAACAATCATCCGATTATCTGACGAACGGGGCGCAATAGCATTACCATTGCCATTCGATGCAACGGGTGGTGGTGGTGAGGACTCTCGGACGTGGCCTCGAGAAAGTGACCCCGAAGTTGGCGGAGGGATGTATCCCATCCCAACAGCTACAAGACGTGTCATATCAGGAGTCACTGCAGCATCAGTAACACGTATAGATATGTCATTCCATGATTCCCGTAGATCACCGTCCATATCCTGTTAAGAGCAAGGTGAGGCGCCGCAGCACAAGTTACGATAAGCGTACCCATAATACGATCTTGCGATCAAGACTGGCTGACATAAACCCTGAGCCATCGGGTAGCCATACCAAAGCAGATACGGTCTCAGCATGAGTCTCGAGTGTCTTTATCAGAGCTCCAGTCTACATATCATCAGTGACCGCAAACCAGACATTAAAATGTAAAGTTAACCTTTGTGTTCCATAGT
>PVYJ01001621.1:0-16706 GCA_002995095.1 Rhizopogon sp. AM-2018a | reverse complement strand
CAGATGTAGACAAAATGGAGTCGTCTAGTGACCAAGCCAAACAACCAACACAATAGGGGTGATCGCGCAAGATAAATTCCGCTATACAATCGCGCGATGATGGTTCTGCGTCGGGCTGCAGGGACATAATCAGTATGTTAGATGGTACAGCTCAGTTCAACCAACCCCGATGCGCCAAATAATAGCAGTCCTGTCTTTACTTGCGCTTGCAAGATGGGTACCATCGTGACTCCAGGCCACGTTCCACACCTCATCTGTATGTACTTCGAGGATGGTTGTTGTTATGCGAGGGAAGGCCTCCTTGTCGCACATATGGTCGCTGAATAATGAGAATGAAATTGGATCTGCAGGTGAGTTATGGTAGAGGCAACGGTTTCGCTGATATAGCCGTGATTGCGCAAGAAGGGTTGAAAAGCGGCGCTGCGGAATCATAATGGAAGCAGGTATATAATCTAGGAAGGCAGGGCGTCAATCAGTGGCTGAATAGAACATGTAGGAATCACAAAAGAAATCTACGGGGTATGATACTGACGTTGTAGATCAGCAAGAAGTTGCCGCCGCGATGTTCCCGACGCTCCATCCCAACATGAACGTCGACGCAGATCCTCAGGATCTGAACACATCATCAAGCTGGATCAGAGTCATCATGGATGTACCATGTGAAGATATCTCAGGAGCGCACCTAGATAACGCATGGAGTTCATCCTGTTCTGACGTCGTGCTATAGGGTGCCAAATCATTCCGCAAGACCTGCAAGGCAGCGGTTGTCTTCTGCGCCTCCAGTAGTTCAAGATATTTCTGTTTGCCGATCAAAAACCGTGTATCCTAAAAATAGAACCATTGAGGATCAGACCCGTCCTAGAGGGATGATGTTATACCATAAGAGCATCTTCGTCAGTCACTCCAAGCTGGAGGAGTAAAGGCTCCGCGTGTGCCCAGGCACCGTGCAGAATATGTTGCCGAAATTCCGTCACCTCAGGTGCCTCTAGCGAATATCCTGACTCTGCCTCGAGAGTAGCAGCTGATTCTCTGAATGAAAGACGATAAGGGAAGCTGCAATGAAAGAGAACAAAGGCAGCCTACATATATCCGACATCTTTAAGACTCTGGATAACCAATCTCACAAATTCTTCACGATCAACGTAGGCGTCGTCGTAAAGAGTGGTGCCTGGCAGGGACACTCGCGCAATGGACGAACTATGCTTGGCGATACCATTCCCCATGGATGAAGACCCATTTGAAGTCGTGCCATTTGACAGTGGAATGGTGTGGCCATTCTCCTTACTTAGTCCATTGGAATGACCAGCCTTGTCCAAGGTGACGTAGGACGGGCCTGCCTCCAGTGCGGAATCATACGAAGTCGAGAGATTGGAATTATTATCAGATTCAGGGATGCGCATGTCGCTTGGCAGTTCAGTGACGCGAAGACTGTGATTGACGGCAGTCGGGGAGGTTGAAGTGGGGTCCAGAGTGGTCGGACTATCGATTCTTTGTCGTTTGCGGGGCCGTGAGAGCTCAGTATCTGGATACGATGATGTGAGATGAGCATGCATAGTTAGCAGACATGATCGAGGTGTTTTCAAGACTAATCGAGCCATACCTGTTGGTGCAGCAGAATGCACGTCACCCACGGATTCCTCGAACTGTGTCCGGGGTCTGGTGGACGGTATCGCAGAAGCTCTATGAGCTTGTATGGCAGCTGTCCTTGACTGTGTGGAAGTAGACTGGCTATGACTCTCAACTGTTGCAGATTCCAGGCTTGGGGACAGCCCTAGGCGCGTAGGACGAGTGTCCTCTGCAGTATTCAGCGGAGTAAGTGAATCAATGATGGCAAGTTGATAGTTCTGTGAGTAGCAGTTTCATGCAGCACCAGAAGTGCAGTTGCCAAGCTAGAATATTTCCGAGTGTGTCTAGATAGTCTGGCAGTGGCTGGTAAAGGAGAGATAATTGATGAGGGACACAAGATGGGTTGCTGAAGGGGACTTGAGAGAGCTCAGTAAGTTCCTAAAAGGGAAGTCCACGGTCGCGTGTCAAGGTTCGCACGCATCCTGGGTGGCTTGCACGGCGGCGGCGGTATGTTCGCCGTTCTTAACTTTTACTTCTAGCCCCAGAGCACGCTACCGGAGCCTTTGGCTTATCTCTGGCTTCCGCAAATCACTATAAAACACGTATTGCTGTGTGTATCATCAAATAAAAAGTATTGGAACCATCACGGCACTCGAGAATGATCGGAGCTCAGCAGTGCCTGCGCGTTTGCAACGAGGCCGTGAAGGCCAAATTGTGGCATGCGACCACATCCCTATAAGTCAGGGAAGCTGTTGGTACAGTGTTTCTGGTCCGAGTTCCGGCATGCTAGAGGTAGTGATATGCAACCCTAACATATTGCATAATAATATCAACGAGTCCAACGTGATTTCTCGACCGGAGGGACACGCTCCCGAGCTTGAGACCATGTTGTGCTTTCCAACAAGTTGTAAACTCATGCCTTGCTCGGTCACGGTTCGGTCCCATCGCAGAGGAATGGATATGCAATATGTACTACGATTATAAAGTACTGCACAAGTGCGAATATTATTGCGCAATCCCAAAAGTTGAACGATATATGGTAACATGAAACGACCGTGGTCCATTTTGTAATCCTTTTGGTTTAATGACAACTAGTAAAGACAGAATGGTGAATGATGATGCGAGGTGTAGTAGTTACGATGAATGCTTTGCGTTTTAAATCTGACAACCGCGAATAATGAATGGTGATGCGAAGAACGAAGAAAGTGGCATGCTGTACTTCTGGGCGTTTTCTGCGACCAATGGTCTTGATGATATAGATATGTTACGTATGGTCGAAAGAGAAGGCGAGTAGGAAACTGGTGTGGTTAATTTTGAGTGCAATGCGACGAGAAAACGATGTGGAAGCGATAGAGTTGAGTCGATCAAGGTCGTAGGGACGAGGTAAGTCGTTTCCTCGGGGGCATTGCTTTTGCATCGCCCGATGTGTAAAAATATGAGCGTGGATGTAAACGAGGAATGTGGAATTCAGGGCGTGGACGGCTATAGAGGACCGGGCGGTACACCGCGCTGACGCTCTCGCTCTCGTAGGCCACTCCTACCATTCCCATAGCCTGGCGCGTCGCGCGAGCCTGGATTGAGCTCCTCGCGCTTGAACCGACCCCTGCGCTCGCGAGTCTCGCTGATGGAGTTGGCAACAAAAGGTGATTCCTCGAATTGCTGCATGGAGGACATCATCTTCGGAAGTGGTGATGAGTTGCGCCGTACACTTGGACGACCTCGAGGCAACGGAGCACAAGTCCAATCAAAGACTTGCTCAACGCTGCTGCGGCTATCCTGACGTTCGCGAGGGCCCGGAACTAGGGTCTGCTGACGTGCGCGAGAGCGAGAGTGGGGGCGACTACTATGGGATACGTCTGGTTGGAGCCGTCGCCCGCGTGGCGTCACTTCCACAGCAGGGCGAAGGGCAGAGACAGCTAACAAAGAAGCTATTTTTGGTGTAGGCGGAGAACCATTAAGGTTGATTGTGTTCCCCGAACTACTGGAAAGTGGCGGTGAACTGCGTTGGGGGGAGCTGACCTGCAGAAGGGAAAAGTATGCGGGGAGACTCGCACGGTTGCGGGACCTTTTAGACTTGGAGGTAACAGTGAGCTTGTGGCTCTCCCGCTCTTGCTCCGAAAGTTTCTCCTCGTGGAAGCTACGAGGGACGTCGCTCATAGAGTCTGCATCATCTTCGGCAGAGGAAGGGACTTGTCTGAGTCCAGAGCTAGATGTAGAAGAGGTTCGGCGGTGAAGAAGGGGAATGGTTGACCGATTGTTTGTAGAAGATGGTTGGCGAGCGTAACTAAGTCCTGAGGACTTACACGGATGCAGGAAGCCAGCAGACCGTGTGAAGCCATCGCCGGACACACCTACATCCAAACCATCTCCCTCATAGGCTGGGTCGTCTTCAATACCGACAGAAGTATGGCCTTCCTCTTCTGCGTCAGAAAAGGCAGACCACGAAACCGAGGACGTTGACGAGGACGACACGGAATATCGACCCCGTTTCTGAAAACCGTTTGTGAGGGCAGTGCTTAATGCGGATGGCATTAATGCTGGAACTTCGCCACCGAGAGCATAGTCGAGGTAAGGAGAAGAAAGGGCACTGCTAGCTGAAGATATGGACGGGGAATTGTACATGTCCAAATTTTCGCATTCATCACTGCAGTAAGCACGACTATAAAAATAAAGTGAATCAAAAGCAGGGGGGTGGGCATGGGGAAGGGCGTACCCATCATCACGAAGGTGTTTCGAGCATGTGAGGCAAATCTCCTCGAACATGAGGCTTCCTGAGCAACAAAGGGTACCACAGGTAAGAAGTAAGCTAGCTCGCTATAGATGACAGCTTTAGAGTATGCTGTCGCGGTGGAAGGACGTTTGGAGAAGAGGACAAGAAGGGAATGGTAATGGCTTTAAATATGGGGCGGTGCGAGGAATGGTAAAATTCAGAAATAATAATTTGGATTTACAGATGACTCAATTCAGACAAGACTGGAACTGTTGAGTCAAAGCATGTGATCTCACGAAAGTGGACCCAAGGAACCACGTCACAATTGCACATTGCACTACTCGTAATTTTCACCTTCCATGTTTGGCTATACTTCCTTCATAAGCAACGTAATTTTTCAGTGACCCCTCAGTTGACCCCATTGTTCTTGACTGTCCTGACGTCACAACTGATGAGGTGCACGTTTGATTGCGCGACTTTAATACGACCCTTGTCTACATAGACGAATACAGACGCAATCCCGCGTGCGTTGGGCGAAAACTAACAACACGTTCATCCGGCTTTTACAATTTTATCGCTAGAGAACAAGCAGGCAATTATTGTGCAACCTGTCACCCTAAGAACGAAACGTTTTTCGCACTCTTCCGGTCGCACGTGAAACGTGAAATATGCTATGTAACTCACGGAATCCTATGGCACCGCACCAGCGCCCAACGTTTGAACAGCCCGCGGCGGCCCGCACGGCAAGCACTCTAAAGTCGCAATTCTCAGTCATTACTTATACAGGTTGATCCTCCCGGTCGTCGGCGATGCGACCGACAAGTAATTGATAATCGAACGCAGAATCACCCTAGTTGCTAGTCTCAGGGACCGATGCAGTCCCCGCTGAACATCAGAACTGCGCAATCACCGGAGTGCCTAACGGTCACAAGAGCCTGGGCTGCCACCGAGTGAGTCCCGACTTGCACCCAATTGATCTACGTATTCTTAAAACATTAGAGCCGAAGCCTTGGGCTACGGTGCCCTTATGCAACAATGTGCTGATAGGCACCGTGGCAAGTCGTTCGTGCTTCACGGGCACATACTTTTGCCGAACGAATAGGACCCCGACTGCTCCTTTAAACGCATGGTCACAGTGCTCCAAGTCTCAACATACCCCTCGCAAGTGTTGTGCCTCAGTGACTGTGGTATATACGTCATATCTACAGTAGCGCCGCCGAAAGGCAGGAACTCGACGATTGCCTAACCTCCGTAATGATAGTAGGTAGACCGAGTAGAAGAGCTGTCAGAGGTTTTCCCGACGAGTCTAATCCTGGAAACGTAGACGTGACGGTATAGTTCTCTTCAAGTGTGGGGATTTGATCAAACCGAGAATCGTTATGCCAGGTGCCCTAAATGAAAATTGACGCTTCCTTCGACTCTCGATTTATGGAAACGATAAGATGTTCGCATGCAATTGTACGCGGCCCGGATAACTCTGTGAATGCACATTCCACGATGACGATGCTGTTGCTTCTGCCCCGCGACTCATCGCGCTTGTGCCACGCCTCCAAGATCACTATGGGGTTGCTGCGCTGCTAACTTCCTGCGACAGTACTAGTGCTACTCACTTATCATTGAATTATTTTCGCTAGCGCTCCGACTCTCAGGCCTTCTCCCTTGGACAAGTGCGTGTACTTGGCTTGGCGGCGGTAAAGGTCACCGGCATGAGAACATGCCCGTTACTCGCCCAATGAAGTTGCTTCATTGACCACAGGAACACCAACAAGTATTTTAAGCTAATTTCTGAATCCTGTGTTAACTTTCCCGAAGAAAATCAAACTTCGTTACTCTAGAGCCTATGGGGTTTTGAAAGGCACTTAAAAGGCTTTCGTTATTGTTCTAAGTTACAAATCCTTGATTATGTTATCTACAGGTGAGAAGCTGCTAGAACGGCAGCAATAAGTATGCCTCGCCCTCGCAGTCCAATTCACGACATCAGGTTCGGCAGTTGTACTTACTGCAATACATATGTCAAAAGCAGCATAAAAATATGCAAGTTTACTTTGTCCCCCTCTAAAGCCTGTGACCCCCAAAGCGAATTATGGTGGGCTGCAGCTGCCAGGGGTCCTTTCCGAATCTGTTTCCCCACATTTCGCAGGGTCCGAACGACACGGGACCTGTGCGGTACAGGACCCGTGTCAAAGGGACAAAGAACCTTGTTGGTTCCATGCCTACACAGGCCTACACGGGCCCCCTTTTGAAACCAGACAAGCGTAGGAAGGTTCCAACGAATAATAAGAACAATGGGATCAGGGAATGGAAGAATCATGTTACTAGTTAGTATCAGGGGTGACAAATATACGAATACAACTATGCATGGACGGGTCCCAGCATCATGGCCCATGGGATACGTTCGTGGATAATCGGTGATTCCTGGCTTGATCTTGCTGCCTTCTTACTGTAATTGCAAACTTGCAATTTTCAATACGAGTCCAAAATTACTATTTATCTAAATTGTCCCGAATGAGCGCCAGCAAACACATCAACCACCATCGCTAATGCAAGGTAATGTAACCACCGCAGGTGGGACTTCACCGCGGCTATCACCATCTTCACGCTCTTCCACACTATGCGATGGTATCGATGCGGCCTTAATTTCCGTCTCTATTGCAGCGACATGGTTAGAGGGTTCCACTCCTGAAGACAGAATGTGATTTGCGCCTTCTTCAGGAAGGGGTGGGAGAGCATCTTTCTCCGTCATGTCCATTTTCAAGGGTGATTCCGCTTGCTTGAAGCCTATCACCCCGCGGGAACTGCCTCGTGGAGGTGGTACCACACCATCGAGGTTTGAGCCCCCGTCTTCCTCCGCGGTGACATCATCGGCAGGTGTCTCCTGAGGCGGCGGCGGACTAGGTGCCGGAGACGAGCTAACTGCCGGTAGGGGCTTGTCTGGCTTAGCACTATCTCTGCGAGAAAGGAGACCCTTAATGCGCTCGTTAGCACTTGCGGTAGTTCGGATATTACTGAACGCAGATTTCCGAGGCAGAACCTTCTCTGCGACAAAATTTTTGAGCATGCTCGTGGGCGCGCCGACGTTCTTGAGAACGGAAAATTTCTCCTGGAGGTAGTGAGCATCTGCGAGCATCCTGCATGCAAATCGTCACAATGCGGAAAGTCTGTGCACTATAAATAGTTACCTGTCTTTCGCTTCTTGACTTTGCAAGTCAATCTTGCCGTATTCTTCGGAAAGGCGGTGATTGATCGCAGCAACAACTTGTGACATGACATACTGTGCAGTCTGTGAGCGAACTCGGTTAGTAAGTAGAAATCAACTACGAACCTCCACGACCGGTGCTGTGAGGTACCTTGAAAGTACCTTATGAAGCGTGACAGTTTCCTTGACAAGAAGTTCCATGTAATCATTGACACCTTCACCCTGCTTCGGCCGCTCCCAATCAACGCTCTGTTCGCGCTCGGGTTAGCTTTCAAGATCCCTCCAGATGATGACAAACGGCGTAAAAACTTGCCTGTAAAGCTTTGACATGTGCACTAGTGCGATCCCCCATAATAGCAATCAATTTAGAATGAATTTCATTCTGATGCTCTTGGAAGTCCTTCGCGTACGCATAAGATTCTCAGCTATGACGTGTAACGGTTCCGGACCCACCCTCTTTAGTTTATCAAATTCCGTAAGCATGACTGCCTGATTTGGACTAAGGTGCCGTCGGAAGGTTTCACGTACGTACGGTATGAGCACGATCATTATAGACAGAGACTGTGATGCCAGTGCTAAATAGGTAAGATCAATGGATACCGTCAAGAGTGAAATGTACTACACACCAAGATGTTTTGCTGTGATGTTCTTCAGACCAGCCGATCTCATAGCACCAGCGCCCAGCACAACTTGACAGGTTCTGGAGTTGAACGCCTTCAAAAACTCGATGACTCGACCCATCGTATCGGTGTTTAGCATGGGTAGATTGACGACAAGCTTGAGGTAATCGAATAGCAAACCGAGGACAGCACCTGTCGCAGAGACACAGAAGTACGATCGTTCTTCGATTCGGAGGCACTTGTGGGGTGTGGATCCATTCTGCTGCGAAGGGGGTTGTGATGGTAACGGTGGAGCGCCATTGGTAGACTTCGAGCTATCTGTCTCTCCTATGATAAGTTCGGGAGAGTCCCGAACTGCAGAATCTACGAGGACATCTGCCATGTGCTGCAGTGCTGCAGGTATTGTGTTCATTTGGTTCCACTGCTCATCTTCAACAAGCTTCGCAGATTGGCTGATTTTGGCCTGATGGAAGGTTTGTAGGAAGTGCTTCGCCTAGAACGCAAATAAATAACGTATGGTTCATTGATTCGTAAAGGCACTTACTTGACCAAGGACCACTCCCCTCAGCCCCATGATCATCCGTCGGCATATCACCTCGCACTGCACCACGAAGCCCCACGAAGTATTGAAAAAGGTAAGGAAGCTGGATAAATCAAGCTGCGCATGCTGTTCGGATCGATGTCCAATGACTATCGCCGCTAGCTTGTTCGAAAGGTCCGCAGCTGAAGATAGGATGTCTAGGAGTTCTTCTTGCAGTGAGGCAATATCTACTGAGGGTTTAGGTGCCCTATTGGGAAATGAATCATAGATATGAAAGCGCAGTGAGCGATAGGGCGGAGAAGCATAGATGAGGAACCATACTGCAAATTTTGAAGCGCTTCTATTAGTGTGCCATTTTGGGCCTGAATGCCTTTAATGCCGTTCAGGAGACTGGTATACAGCTGCGAGAGAAGTGATAGAAATTCTGCATGTTCTTTGGAACGGAGAAGACTTGCAAGTCCACTGAACAAGCACATAATAATCAATAATGGTGCCAGTAAAGCCAACGCCCACGATTACCTTGGAGCAGCTTTAGGATCTTTGGACTCTTCTTCATCGGGGTTGAAAGACGGCAGGTGCTAGAGAAATATCAATTACCATTCAACATTGATGTGCTGAGCACATACATGCCTGATGATACCTCGCATTTCACTCGTCACAACGTCTCTCCAAGAAACTGTAGCCTCGCGAATGCCCTTGGTGCGCAACAGGCCTTGAAGAAGGGGCCGTATCCTATCTTTTAGGGAGAGATTCACATCACCGGCCAGTTCAGGCGCTCCATGCACTCGTTCTAGGAAGTCAAGCTTCAGCACATTGACGAGTTCCGCGGTAAGCGAAGATGCTATCTCCATCGTCAATGCGCAAACGTGTGCAGGAAGAGAAGAGAAGGCGACTAAAGAGGATAACGATATTGATGGTAGCTTCCTAGCACCTTCGCCTTCGCTTTCCGGAGGTGGCGATTCTGGCATAGGTGGAAGGGAAGATAATCGCCCGTTTGTGGTGATATGGACAAGTTCCGTACGAGTGCCTCTGCCAGAAACTGCAGGTTTCCCTTCATCAGCTGAAGGATCCCAGAGTGCTTCCACGCCCTCAATGACCGTTAAAGCCTCGCCCCACTGCCCAGCGGAAACTAATCCCTTTGCCACACCCGTCATCTCTAGTACAGCTCCAACCTCTTTAACGCCACTACAAACGGATTCGAGATTGAGGAGTTTGTGTTCCCTCCTCACGATTTCTAGTCCTCGTTTGGCGCCTTTCTCGTCGACCTCCTTCAGCAGTCCGCGCAGCTTTGATATTCGATCAAGACATCCCTCCGATTCTGTCTGCAGGTCTTGCAAGTTGGTTAAGGCAGCAAAGAATGATGTGGATCGAAGAGAAATTTCGCGAACAAGATGCTGCTCGATGGTATCTGCGTGATGAGAAAGCTTCTCAAGTAAGGGGAGTGAATATGAGAGCGACGAAGGGTCTGATGAATCCTCGTCGCCTTCCTGGCGTTCTATGACAGCATTGAATGTCTGTGTGTCACCAAGATTAAATTGAGAATCAAAGAACACCCGAGGGACAGAGGTGAGTGGTGGTAATAGCTTTCCTGGTCGAGGCGTACGTGGCGTAAGTAGGGTGTCCACTGAAACACGAGACATAGAGTATGTGTCCGGCTGAGCCTGACTATCCCGACCTAGCTGCATGTGTCGCTCGAATCTTTCCCATTCCGGCGCAATGGCTCGAAGATACGGATCGAAGTCCTTGCGCTTCACGCGCGGTAAATCAGCAGGGGGCACGGCTGGGAGGGAAGAATGTGCTTTTGGAGGGTCCTGGCGTTTATGAGGGTTATTTAGAACCGTTGATATCGCTGAACACAATCAGAACTACGCATAATACCATGACACGGAAGCCTAGGTCAGCCTACCATTGAATCCCTGTGTTGAACTACTCCATTCTTGGGGCAAAGCACCGAGCGCAATATTGGCAGTTGATACATTGGGAAGTTCGAGTCGAAAAGGCGTTGTGAAATAGTCACCTCCATGACCTTCCGTAGTTTCTGAAACGCTCCCTGGACCTCGGACGCGAGAAGATGCATCCCAGTTTAAGCGGAATGGCCGTGCGGGTTGTGGTATCTCTGGTAAAGCACCTACAGGGGAGGCTGGCCTAGAAGGGCTTGAAGCATAATCAGACATGTGCTACACTTGGTGCTGGAATCCCGTGCGCAACAAGACGGAGGACACAGGCAGACTCGAGCACTCGAGCTCTAGACGGAGGACTTCACCTCAAACCTGCCAAATTTGAAAGGATAAAGTCAGCTCGTCGCGACTAGTTAGAGTGCCAGTCAGTCGTCGATGCGAACGACAGTCGGTGAGCAAGTAGTTCAAGTTGCAAGTGTAGTGCTGTTCAGTAAGTGATATAAGGATTTTATGAATTTTGCAAAATATATAACTTAAAAGGTTATTATAAGAATTCAGTGGCCAAAATCCCCACATTAGCTTCAATTCGTTACCAAAAATGCGTGGAACAACCTCCTGCGCCTAGCTCGTTGAAGTCTTCGAGCATGGATTCTTTTTTCGATCGCCCACCCTTCCTGAAGTTTCTCAACAAGTTCCCTCTGTACACTTACCCGGCAATAACGGTCGCTCAAAGTCATTCGCAAGGGCCTACACTATGGATTGCACCTCCCCGAGCATCGGCAGACGACCAAACTACTAACTCTGGTATCCTAAGCACAGACGTTGAGTGTCTGAAATGGCAAGCATATATCGCTTTGCGCGGGCTCACGGACATTGCTTTGCGGTGGGACATTTCTCCAGAAGGTGGAATCGATGGTCGCTTGCCTTGTTTACACGTTCCTGCGATCGGGGATATTAGCCTTGAGCTATTAGCACCGCGCGCTATCTCTCGTTGGGTAGATGGACGGACTGGCAGTTGGAACGATCAACTGAGCGGCTACAGAGATAGCAGTCTGAAAGATGAGAGTACCGCATGGGTGTCGTTGCTAGAGGGCATCATACATACTGCCTTGGTGTGCATTTTCGTCTGCTTTTAATGTCCACACCCTGATAGTTGCTGCTAGACTCTATCACAGGAATCTTCACAACCTGCCCTTTGTCAGATTTTGAAGACAGCTGTCGCCCGAGGCAAGGCTTTGGGGGTCACTCTTAGTCCTCCACCCGCTCCTCTCACTGGCTTGAGCTCAGTACTGCCACCGTTTGGAACGAACATTACACTATCATCCATTCAAGGACAATATGCGGAGGCCATCACTTCACTCTCTGAACGGCTTGGAACTGATCGATGGTTTCTTGCCTCCGAGTAAGCCACCCCTATTGTGGAGTCATGATGTATGCTCATCAACAACATCCCGCAGAAATCCTACTGCTTTAGATGCACTCGCATTCGCGTACCTACACGGTCTTTTACATAGCCAAGATAGCACAAGAATCGAGGTCACTCGACATGTGAACCTTGTTGCCTGGGAGCAGAGAGTGCGGACACAAGTAGAGACCGCCTTCACCGAGGCCTAGTCTATTATTACTTGAAACATATTTTACCAGCGTTTGGGAAGTCATCTAGATCTTAGCCTTTCTTTCCATTACCATGTCCATTTACGACCTTGTATCCATCGGATTTGCCGTGAAACCTTTTCTTGAGAGCAGCCATCATCTTGGCGAACCTGTCAAGGAAGGTTGCAGTTGTGTTCCTCAGCACGAAGAAGATTGAAATCCCACCAGAACCAGTTAAGCACTTGAAGCAAGATATTGCCACCTCCATAGATGACGACGTATGGAGTTGAGACTTGGTCGTACACACCATTCAATGTCACAAAAAAGTCATACGACTGTGTTGAAAACATTAGCTTCACGTGCACGATAGTTGAATGAGCAACTGACCATCTTTGCGCCCCATGCGCAGCGCACAGAGAAGAATGTCGCAATAAGAGCAATGCCGTTGACAAGCTGCAGGGTGCTACCCGTCTTTCCCGTCTTGTCCAAGAACCTACAAGTGGAGCTCGTCCTACAACATCATGAGCATACCTGATTACTGCTTACCAATGGATGTCCAAAAACACAGTGCTCCTTTGAATAGATATGAGCGCGAGAAACTGGATGAGTATAGTGATTCGCCACTTACAGCTCCCAAAACAAGAAGCGCACCCCATAGTAAGGTACAAAAGGCGTCTGATAAAATTAAATGCCCCTTTCGAGAAAACTCGATGTGATGGTGTTACGCACAAATCCAAGGCCGTATATCAGAAGGCACGAAATACCTGCAGCTTGGTCAGGAGCAAGCTTGCAAAGAAAGTCGCTGGACGCGTACCATGGAAAACGAATCCAATTTCAGTGAAGTGGATGATTGATTCCACCGAGTCCCAGATGAAGTAACTGAAGTGAAAACGTCAGAAAAAGGGGGCGTTCACTCTCAGAGGGAGCTCACCCCGTGGCAATAGCGATCACAAACCCTGCATTTTCGTGCCAGCCAAAAGCGCGGTTTTCGTTGAGACTCGGAATATTAAGACAACGTCCAGCAAGGAATATGATTATAGTAGCATGAACGAGCGATGTAACATGTATGTCCCTGTAGCTGTCAGCCCGTTTATAAGTGCGGTGTAGCCAATCTCACCAGCTATTCCGCACCCTTTTTCCCGCTTTCCCATACGACACAGGAAAGAGCGCCGCGCTTACGGCGGGTGATAGACTATTGTGCACAACAGAGAAGAATAAAAATGACAATACGATCACATCAGCAAAGTCTGATATCTTGCTGATACCGAGTTTTTGTGCTATTGGCGCAGAAAGCTCGCGTATTTGCAGTCGCACGTCTTGAATCATGGAGGGAGGAATGGAAGGTGTGAAAAGAACAGTAACGTTCGCGCGTGCGTAGTTGGCAGTGCAACTCAGGATTTTTATGTACAGCGAGGGTCGTGTTCGGTTTCCTCCACTTTATGAAGGTGCGAAAGGCCCCTGGCGGGAGTTAGACAGGAGTTCACAAAGAAACATACCGACTTATTGTTTCTCTGTTATACAAAATGAATACACGAGAACAAAGCGACAGAACAAGAGATGAGTGCGCGCAAGCTCAAGGTTGATCGAAAGTTTGTCTCAAGCTATTCTTCATAATAAACAGCACGTTGACTTTCGCTTCGAGTGACTCAGAATAATATGGATTTGTTAAGGTCTCCCAACATAGATAACATATAGATGCACATCCAGCTGAAACAAAAGGTGATAAAAACAAATAAAACACTAAGCTAATGCAAAAATTGCGGAGAATTGGGATATGTGTGACCATGCAAAGAGCGAGAAGCTCGAAGTGGATAATAATAAAAAAGGACCTGGAATGACTCGAGCGACAAGATGGATTTGCAGTTCCAAGAAATGTATACGACTGGAGCATGTGCATGTTGGCAAGCAAAAAGCATCGTCCATTGGTTTAGAATGTCACCTAGACGAGAGAATGTATGATATGGGGGTAACGAGCGTGAGCAATTCGAGTGTGTGCGTAAGATGTGTGGGCTTTTCGCTCAGGAAATATTGACATTGGATCTCTCCTCCGAAACCAGAAAGCGAAAGGGGGTATGTCACATTGTGTGGGGTATAAAGGGCGACGCATCACATCACGATACAGTTGCAGCCTGTTTGCGGTGGTGCGTATGGATCTTCACCCTTTCCAACAGGTCCCCACACAGACGGAACCTAAAAGTACGTGACATGAGTATAAATTACAGATATAGAGGGCCGACATTTTGAAGATCGTAACCCAAGGATTGATAGTAGGAACGCACTAGATGATCTTTTGTAGTTTTGCAGTAACGAATTAAACTGTAACATAGCGAGCGAGTGAGGGTGAGATCCCTGTGCCTGACTTCGGTGGGAAGAAGATAGGGCGGTACCTTGCACTAGCTTCGCTCACTCTCATTCGCGGTCGTGCGAGATCCTCTCGCAGTCGCTGGTTGTGCTCCGTAAGCCTGCGGAGCTTCAGCTCCGACATAGACTGCTTGTGCGGGCGGGCGTTCATATTGAAATAGAGTAGGAATTGAAAGTTGGAGGAACGAAGATCTGAAATACGAGAGCAAAATCTACCAACTATAAGGATGGACGGCTGATAAGCAAAAGAAATTAGTTGAAATAAAGAGAAGAACGCACCTGCCCACTGGGCGACGATGTACGGGATAGCGGGGAGAAACGAAGAAATGAAAGCTTAGTGGGAAATACCGCATCGGAGTTCCAATCCACAGATCTCAGGGGGTCCAAGTCGACTGCCACTCATTCCACTCATCTTCTACACGAACTCACCATGGTACGCTATTCATCCCCAACAAATAGGAAATATGTCTCTCGAACGCGCTCCAGTATGTCCAACTCAAGTTTCAGGAACGTTACTGACGGCCAGGAATTTCCTATCTGCAGCCACCGATAAATCACGCGTAATTGCCCGCAACAGACTTTATTCTCCCCTAAAGAAGCTTCTGACTACGCATAAATGCACCTGCAAAACTCGTTATCACTCTCCTACATCAGAAGAGTCTGACACCTTCAATGAATATCGCGAGGACCATTTCAGCGACGTTGACAACGGTACTATAGAGGGACGCCGCGATCCAGACGATGAAGATACTGCAACGGAATCTGATTGGGACGAACATGCTACCCTGGTCGCTCTACTAGACGACGAGTATGTGAAACGCGCGCTAATTTTACAACCTTCAGAGATTCCTTGGTCACTCACTTTAACTCAGGGTGGAGAGACCCGATTTCAATGATGGAGAAGCAGTTGTAGATCGACTCCAGCCAGCCTTCGCTGCTCATGGTCGCGCTGCAAAAGAGCAGTTCAAGGATATTCTCATTCCAGTGATTACTCACGTAGGCGACACTCACGAACGTATCTCCCGCGATATCAACACATCGTTACTTCGTGGAGTTGCCCTGTTTGACAAGCAATCAAGAGCCCTCGAGGATGCTGCAAGACGTGAACAAGATCAAGTGGTTTCGACGTATGCTAGGGTGGCGGTTAGTTTGGGAAATTCAATGTTGTCCACTTCATGAACTTCAGCTATGACATTCTAGGCCGAGCTCCAGGAGTTGTATTTCCAGCTGCAAGACATATGCTCTGAGAGCGACAAGCTATTTGATGAATACGAAAAGAGCATCAATGAATACGGTATTTCTTCCCAGGCTTCTCGAATTATGAACCTGATCAGAACACGATCCTTCCATGCAGTCCAACAACTTAGAGATTACGCGAGGTCGGTTCCTGGGGACATCGAAAGACTCATAACCAAACTCGACAAGACGCACAAGTCTGTCACAGCCGAAGACCATGCAAAAGCCAAGGAGAAACTCCTGAGAGGCATACTGGACAGATACTAGGCGCGGATCGCTTTCTATCAATACTGATGTGCCTTTCCCGGACCCCGTTGACGTTACCGATTTCATTCTTCCCTAAAGTGTGTTCTTGTTGGAGGAGCGCAATTTTTCTAACGCATGACTCGGTCTGTTATCTTGTTGATGGCCCTTATGTACTAAGCTCGAGCGCATTGCCTCGATTTCCGTAATTATGCCTGCTTGTTAATTCTGTGTCCCAGCCACTTGATCACATAAGCTATGCGACTGTCAGGCACGCTTGGCGGTGAAGTCCGACTTAAAATGGCCCGTTCAAACTTTCAAAATGGCCCGTTGTACAACTTTCAAAAGCTTGTCCAACTTTTAAAATGACTCTAGCTTCGGACCGGTCAAAGGAACATTGTAAGGAAAAAAAATTGTTTCTTATCCAAACGAATTTCAACAGTCCGAAGGTCGAGTCCGCATATAGAAAAAAGTTGTACACAAAATACTGTACAAATAACCCATCTAATGGGCCTTGCTGGGTTCGAAAACACGCTATGAGGCTATAGCGAAGAACGACTCCTTGACAGACAAGGAGCCGGGCTGCAATTGACGGTAGATCAACTAAAAATACAGCGTATGCGAGACTAGACACTGAGATATTGAAAAGGACTAAGGAACGAAAATTATCGAGTACGACTGGTAAGAGTAGCATAGTACAAGCAGGAGGGAGTGGTGGGTGACGCAAATATACTAACTAGCG
>PVYJ01001620.1:821-16353 GCA_002995095.1 Rhizopogon sp. AM-2018a | reverse complement strand
TGGAAGACAACGAAGGGAAAAAGTATCTGCAAAGATACATTGCAGCTCTTAAAATAAAATACAGTCGCTGAAAAAAGACTAAACATCTTTAACCGCCAGTAGATGAGAACTCGCCTGAAATACTTGTTCACTATAAATCGCTCATAGAGCCACCGGCTGCTGCAAGCTCACGATAATAATAATGAACTATATACAAAGGAAGTCAAGGGAAACCATGGTTGCTCGAACGAAACGGTAAAGCTGAAAGTATGTGGCGTGTGTACTTTTGAGGGATATTAATAATAGTTCATACTTTGTAGTCCCTTATCAACGCCAGGACCTTGACAGTCCCATGCGGGCAGGATGCAATTGAAGCCTCGGTTTGGCTGCAATGTCAGTATATTAGTTTTCTTGGAGCAGTATGGCGACAATATCTCTTAGGTGTAAGCATGCTGGCTTACTTGAGTTTCCATGATCAACATAAATACTGCCTGCGATACTAAATGCTAGTCATTCAGTATCACTAATACCTTTTGATTTAGTGGTTATGTGGACGGCAGTCTGACCGGCTTACATTGGGACGTTAATGGAATGTGAGCATCCTTGTAATGCTCGCAATCCAGAAAGTTTTGCAGTCAAAGTCGACATAACAAAAATTGAAACACACCGTTATTCATGGATTTGACTCATCAATATAGCAAAAGTTTTGAACCGAGATTCATAGATCGTCGTCCCTTATCTCGTGCAGCATTACATAATCACCTCACCCGCTGTTCGAGCATGGACGATTTCGATTCTTTTGCAGCAAGTGAAGATGGAGCCTCCACGTCACAATCAACCGTCGAAAACAAGTCAAACGGACATGTTCGATCCGGGATCACACTCATCCTGCCCTCGCTCAAAGCCATCAAGGCCGGGAAGGTCGGAAAGAAGTCGAAGCTGAAAAACCTCGCTTTCTCTCAGGATGCAGACGTGAAGAAGGCTCCGCGGCCTATGAAGCTCAAGCCGTTGAAGGAAGTATTGACGAAGTTGATCGTGCAGCTGAAGAAGTGAGTTTTTCTGGGCTTGTTGTCACAGTGGCACTTTTTTTGTTTTGTGGGTGTGCTGATGGATATGTATGATTGGCAGGAAGGATGATTATGCGTTTTTCCTAAGCCCCGTAGATCCTGCGCGAGTGCCAGGCTATGCGGATGTGGTTAAACATCCTATGGATCTTGGGACTATGTCTACAAAAGTTGCAAAGGGGAAGTATCGTTCATTGGAAGAGTTTACAGTGAGTATTACATTTCGGTATTTTAACCATGTTCTCGTTTTTTTTTGGATGCACTCCACACCTTGCATGCCTTCTTGCTATTCAGAAAATTATGCTTTTTACAAAGAGGACGAATGAACACCATGGCTAGCCTGCATGAGTGGATAAACGCTTTCCGATGGTGCTTCGCGAACATAAGCTGAATCGTACACTTTTTTTATAGACAGACTTCCGCCTAGTTACCACCAACGCCAAAACGTTCAATCTTCCTGGTTCAATTTATCACATGGAAGCCGACCGCCTCGAAGTTTGGGGACTCGATCATATCGCCAAGGCATCTGCGCATGTTATTGAGTACGAGACAAATTGGAATATCGATGTGGAACAGGATGAGGACGCTACGTTGAATGTTGATGAAGACGACGATCATGATCATGTCACGGCGTCAACTCCGAGAGATATAGAAGGAAGTCAAGTTGCCCCTTCACCTGCCCCGTCTTCTGTCCCCCCGCAGCAGATGAGGCGGGGGCCTCGAGGACCTTACAAAAAGGGTGCGTCAACGGTTATCTCGGAAACCCTTGATGTGGAAGGACGACTTCCGGGCTCGAAGGGAGGTGTCGGAGCATTCCCCCCAGGTTCTGATTGGGCTGAAATGATGATTGGACTGAAAATCAAAGGTGACTCCTTTTCTGAGGCGCATCGTGCGAAGTTCCTGATAGTATTTGCTTGTCAAGGCAAGCGTTATAGAACCAAGAAGGAACGATTACGAATTGAAAAGGAGGGCCTGCCCCATCTTCCTGACGGTAGTCTCAACTACACAGAGAGTGCGAACTTTCTAATTATTCGTGTCGTTCACAACTAATGATAGATTAGTGGAAGATCCGTTTTCTTTACTGGGCGTCTTAGCGCCTGAACCGCTCTCTAAGCCTCAACTTACTCCACTTTACCCTTCCCTTGAAGCAACTAGTCCAGCACCATCCCTCTTCCCAGGGCCAGTCAATGTGCCTACCACGCGTTCCCCTCCAACATTGGCCACTCTTAACACCTCAGCTTCGCCATCCCCACAACGGCGCAAGCACTGGACAATCGTCCGCAATGCCTCTACGAGGGCAAAACTAAAAGACAAAGAGGATGAGGAGCCCCAGTCAACAGAAGCGTCCCCCCGTGATCCATTCCCTTCTGACTTTGGCTCTTTCGCCGCATTAGGAGCAGAGCTAGGTGCGTCGGTATGCTCCCAAGAGGGGCTGGCCACGTCTATACGAGCCAGTATCGAAAACCGCCCCATCAAGAGAAGCTTGAAGACAGGGGTTGACAGTGAGTACTGGACGGACGAAAAAGCCGAGGAGGCATGGGACTACCTGCGGGACGTGGTATACGGCGGAGTGGATGGTTTTGCTTACGTCAGAAGTATCGCAGAGTTCGTGCGCACGCCAGAGGAATTTTCTGTGGGTTCTTCTTCCTCTTTGTCCCGAAGTTGTTCAATCCCTCACATGATGCATAGTACCAGACAGAACATCATTACCACCTGGGCACGTCCGTGGCTCGGTACGTGGAACAACATTTGGTCGACGTTGTCACTCGTGGCCGGCACGAGCTGCTCTGCAGCACTGCAGCGTACCTGCACTCGGTCTTGAAACAGCCTCTGACGCCAGCGATGGAAGCGCAAATGGCAGCCAGTCTCACATTCCGGCCGACTGTGTTCCATCTGATACAAGCATTACAACACGAGCAGTTGGACATGGCTGCGCTGATCCGAACACCAGAGGAGCTAGAGAAGGCTGGCTTAGGTGAACTTGGAATCACCGAGGGTCCTGCGGCATTGGAACAGGCATTGGAGAGTACTGCGAAAGCACTCGAAGAGCTAGACCAGAAGTTAGAGAAAGACTGGATGAAGCAAGAGCCTGGGGACGACGACGATGCGATGGACGTGGATCGGGCGGACGATGATCCTGTAGCGAAGAAGCTGAGGCTGACCTTGTTAGCGCTTGCGAAGCGTGCGCCGCTTGACAGGATCGCGCCTCTACCTGCTGCACTCGTGCCAGCTCACATTCGGAAGATTGTGCCGACTGTTTAGGACGCTATTATGCGTGGACGATCTTGTGATTTGTCGGTAGAATATTATATTCGTTGCATATAATAGCAGATGATTTCGAGTAGTTTTTATGGAAAAATGAGCGAATGCAATATTGATGTTGTGGTGGTAAGGTGTTGAAAACCCCAAATCATCTTCCTCTCAATCGGCCGATCGTGCTAGTAGAGATCTTGAGCGTTTGACTTTGAATCTTTGGATGTTCAGGCCTCAGGTTAAAAGCCGAGATTGGATTGACCAGTTATGATGTACTCAGTGGGTACTATCAGCCAGATTCATCGTCGAATCGGGGATCCGATCTCAACAGCGGTACCGGGTCGATGGGTCATCCTCTGCATCGTTATCTCTATTCTCCGAAGACAGCACGCTGCTAGCGAGAGAGTCAGATCATTTTATAGCGTGGATATGGTGCTTGGACACGGGCGGACTCGAGTCATTGGTGGAATTCGAGTGTGGTCATCTCGACGTGCATAGTGTGATTCTCGCAAGGCTCGAAAAAGCTTGTAGTGAAGGATGTCAGCGCAGGGAAATATGTTGAGCAGGCAACAGCAGACAGAGAGCACTTACCCCCCTCGAGGTGAAGCAAGATGTCGGGACCTTCTATCACCCTTGATGTACCTGATGCCAAGCCACAACCGATATCTTGATGACTAGGCAGGCCTGTAGCTCAAAGCAATATCCACACTTCATCATGATGACCTCGATACTTAGAGGAGAGCGTTAGAGTACCGAAGCGATTTCGACGCACATACACACTTAACTGGCATTTCGCACAAAGTACGGAGAAACATCGACATAGCGCGAGGCGACTCAGTGGTACGACGGTTAGTCTCCAAATTGACGGCCCACGAAATGTACTGGTCTTCACGGATTCGTTGAACTGCATGCCAGTGTGGCATGTCAGTCTCAGCGTTGTGGCAAGCAGGATATAGGTACAACTCTTGACATGCCCGAGGGTTCCCCACAGCTAGCGCGACACTCGATGTCAAGAATCGACTGCGGGAAGAAGAGAAAATGATGACGTTGGCGCGTATACATCCAATTAGTCGTGCTTGCCTGCCACCAACGTCAAGGGTACGAACGAGAGCTTCCCCACCAGCAAATTTGATTTCGTCACTCTAGGCGAAATCAACAAGGTCAATTACCTCAACGGTATGTTTTGTAGCTAGAAAGAGATTTGAGGATTGGGAAAAACACCTCTACGACGAACTCGAAC
Source organism: Rhizopogon sp. AM-2018a (assembly GCA_002995095.1). Taxonomy (NCBI): domain Eukaryota; kingdom Fungi; phylum Basidiomycota; class Agaricomycetes; order Boletales; family Rhizopogonaceae; genus Rhizopogon; species Rhizopogon sp. AM-2018a. The sequence continues at coordinate 11,817 of PVYJ01001620.1, read as the reverse complement.
CATTCCCGGCCGCCAGGTCGTTCAAGATCTTGCGACGTTGAACCCTGCTGAACCTAGTTGGATCATGAACTCACAATGACATCTAAGACATTCAATGAAATTTGCACGTCAGCAGAAGACAACATAGTTGACCTGTGGTCACCTCTTTTAGCACCAAACTTCCTGACCCAGTGAGGTAGGTCATCGTCATTGGAAGCTAAAAGTCATGCATGATGTAATACACATACATGGCCCCAGAAAGGATGGACTGATCCGCAGGAAGACGACAAGAGTCTCGAATGTATCAATAGAGAGCAGAAGTGCCTATAGTCAAGAGTAATTATTGAGACGTTGCGAGTTCAGAAAGCAGTTCACATACCAAAGGAAATAGATTCGATTCTGAGCGGTAGTGACCGTATCCCGACACACTCGCATCAGTTGATATATGCCTGGCCCTCAACAACACCCACACTGCCTCATGTACGGCAAGTGATACACCTGCATGATGCCACTCGGCAAACCCCAACTTTGTGCTGTGACAAGAACAGCGAATCAACCACTAGTGCTCTCGAGCTTGTCGATGGACGCCTTCCTGGGCTCAGTGTGGGTATGGCGTGGAAGGTATGTGATGGAAGAGGACTGGGAAATAGAAGAGAGCGTGCTGGCCAGGGCATGCGTCCTGTACTGTGCTGCAGGGTGCACGATTGGGTAATAGTTGGGACACTCCGTTGGCGAGTACTTCAGCACAGTCCCGCGAAAATCAATGGACGCATGAAAGTTGTGTGAAAGGCTTTTGACTCGAGTCGAATTTATTTCATATACGTGACACAACTATGAACATGCTGTGTGTGACCTGGCCGAGTCTCATGAACGCTCAGCGCTTAACGTTCATCGACCTCATCGACAGTGGACACTGGATACAGCTCTATAGAACTGTCATCAAACATATCGCTCTCCTTCAGAACTTGCAGTATTGTCTCTCTCAAAGTATTCTGCTTGTCTTTACGTGCGTTTTCACTGATCTCACTCTGCTTTGTACTCATTAGTAACGAGATACAGAGCAGTGAGCTACGTGTTCAAATCTCGTCTTTCTTCACACATTTCTGCTCTTCGCCTTGACGCTCCTGCACACCTCGCTCTAACTACGTACCCTACATGGCAGACAATGACGAGCAGTCACGAGCGGGCTTGCGGGAATGTCTCCCTAGCCGTTCTGGTCAATCTATATCTAACATGGACGAGACGATTGACCTCCATCGAGCTACACTTGTACTCTATCCCCTTGGTCATCCTGAACGATACATTGCTCTCAGCAACCTTGCCGTGGGTCTGCAAACTAGATTTGGGCAGCAGGGTGTCCTGTCTGTCCTAGACGAAGCTATTGACCTCCACCGAGCTGCGCTTTCACTATGTCCTCCTGGTCATGATGATTGGTTCTTGTCTCTGAACCACCTTGCTTTCAGTCTCCAAGCCAGATTTGTGAAGCAACATGTTCAGTCTGACCTGGATGAGTCAATTGACCTTCATCAAGCTGCACTTGCACTCTGGCCCCCTGGTCATTCTCATAACTTGAGAGTATTGTCTCTCAACAGCCTTGCTACAAGTCTCCGAACCAGGTTCCAGCGATTAGGTGTCCTGTCTGACCTGGATGAGGCTGTTGACTTCCATCGAGCTGCACTTGCATTCTGTCCCCTTGGTCATTCTGATCGGTCCTCGTCTCTGAACTACCTTGCTGTCAGTCTCCAAGCCAGATTCCAGCAGCAGGGTGGCCTGTCTGACCTGGATGAGGCCATTGACCTCCATCGAGATGTACTTGCCCTCTGTTCTCCTGGTCATTCCAACCAATCCTCATCACTCAAGAACCTTGCCTCAAGTCTCTATGACAGATTCCAGCAGCAGGGTGTTCTGTCTGACCTGGAGGAGGCTATTGAGGTCCATCGAGCTGCCCTTGCACTCCATCCCCCTGGTCATTCTGATCGACCAATCTATCTCAACAACCTTGCCTCATCTCTCCGAGCCAGATTTCAGCAGCTAGGAGTCCTATCTAACCTGGATGAGGCCATTAACCTTCATGAAGCTGCACTTGCACTCTGTCCTCCAGGTCATCCTAAGCAATCCTTGTCTCTGAACAACCTTGCCTTGAGTCTCAAAGACAGATTTGATGAGTGTGGTGTCCTGTCTGACCTGGATGAGGCTATTGAGCTCCATCACATAGCACTTGAACTTTGTACTCCTGGTCATTCCAATCGATCTTTCCATCTCTACAATCTTGCCTCAAGTCTTCATACCAGATTTCAGCAGCAGGGTGTCCTGTCTGACCTAGAGGAGGCCATTGACTTTCATCGAGCAGCACTTGCACTCTTTCTCCCTGGTCATCCTGGGCGATCCTCCTGTCTCAATAACCTTGCCTTGAGTCTCAAAGACAGATTCCAGCAGCAGGGTGTCCAGTCTGACCTGGATGAGGCCATTGGACTGCATTGAGCTGCACTTGCACTCTGTCACTCTGGTCATCCCAATCATTCTGGGTATCTCAGTAATCTTGCCTCATCTCTTCACACCAGATTCCAGCAGCAAAGTGTCCTATCTGACCTGGAGGAGGCCATTGACCTCTGTCAAGCTGCACTTTCACCCTCTCCCACTAGTCATCCTTCAAGTGTTCAATCCACTTTTTTTGACACTCTTGCCTCATGTCTCAAAGACAAATTCCGTCAGCAGGGTATCTTATCTGACCTGGATAAGGCCATTGAACTCCATCAGGCTGCACTTGCACTTTGTTCCCCAGGTCATTCGGATCGATCCTTCTCTCTCAACAACCTTGCTGACAGTCTCCAAATGAGATTCCACCAGAAGAGTGTCTTGTGTGACCTTGATGAATCTATTGACCTCCATCGAGCTGCCCTTGCACTTCGTCCCCCAGGTCATTTTGGTCGATCTTCATCTCTGAATAACCTTGCCTCAAGTCTCCAAGTGAGGTTCAAGCAGCATGGCATGCTGTCTGACCTAGATGAGGCTATTGACCTCCATCGAGCTGCACTTGCACTCAAGCCCCCTGGTCATTCAGATCGATCCACCTCCCTCAACAATCTTGCCTCAAGTCTCATAGACAAATTTCATCAGCAGGGTGTCCTGTCTGACCTGGATGAGGCCATTGACCTCTACAAAGCTGCACTTGCACTCTGTCCCAATGGTCATTCTGATCGATCCTTCTCACTCAACGACCTTGCCTCTAGTCTCCAAGCCAGGTTTGAACAGTATGGCATGCTGTCTGACCTAGATGAGGCCATTGACATCCATCGAGCTGCACTTGTACTCTGCCCCCCTGGTCATTATAATCGACCCACCTCTCTCAACAATCTTGCCTTGAGTCTCCAAGACAGATTCCAGCAGTGGGGTGTCCTGTCTGACCTGGATGAAGCTATTGAGATTCATCGCATTGTATTTACACTCTGGCCACCTGATCATTCTGATCGATCTTTATCTCTCAACAACCTTGCCTCAAGTCTCCAAGCCAGATTCCAGCAGTCAGGTGTCCTATCTGACCTGGATGAGGCCATTGACTTCCAACGAGCTGCACTTGCACTCTGTCCCCCTGGTCATGCTCATCGATGCTCATCTCTCAACAACCTTGCTACTAGTCTCCAATGCAGATTTGATGAGTGTGGAGTCTTGTCTGACCTAGATGAGGCCATTGACTTCCATCAAGCTGCAGTTGAACTCTGTCCCCCTGGTCATTCTGAACAATCCTTGTTTCTCAACAACCTTGCCTTGAGCCTCCAAGTCAGATTCCAGCAGCAGGGTGTCCTAGCTGACCTTGATAAGGCCATTGACCTCCATCGAGCTGCACTTGAAGTCCATCCCCCAGGTCATTCTAATCAATCCTTATCTCTCATGAACCTTGCCTTGAGTCTCCAAGAAAGATTCCAGCAGAAGGGTCTATCATCAGACTTTGATGAGGTCTTTGGCCTTTATGCACAACTCTTGCAAGTATCCCATGCTGCAGTCTTGCATAGTGATCTTTGGGCTGCCAAGTCATGGGCCACCTCAGCTGAGCAGCTGAACCATGGATCAGCTTTAACTGCATACCAGACTGCATTGCAATTCCTTGATGACTGGCAGCACATTGCTGGTTTGTCATCTTCTTCACGTCATTTCGAGTTTGTCATGGAGGCCACTTCATCACTTGCCATGGATGCTTTCTCATGCAGTGTTCGTCGTAGTGTTTTGACGACTGCCGTGGAATTGGTAGAACAAGGACGTGCTGTATTTTGGACGCAGTTGGCACGCTTACACACCCCACTCGATGAGATTTCTGCATCAGGTGACATCGGCAAAGCTCTGGCGGCAGAGTTCAAGGAACTCAGCTTCCGCCTTCGTCACATGTTAGAGGTCTCCTCTGACCAACAGACCACACAAATCCGCCAAGTGACCGCACAACGTGATGATGTCATTTCACGCATCCGCATGTTACCTGATTCTCCTCGTTTTCTACTGCCTCCACTCTTCTCTGACCTCCAGAAAGCGGCGGAAGATGGTCCAGTCATTATTGTCAATGCAAGCCAGTACAGCTGTGACGTCCTGATTGTTTTGATATCCCAAGATCCTGTTCATGTCCCACTCGACATCACACAGGTCGAGGTGTTAGAGTTGTCCACCGAGTTCCGGTCTCTCACAGCAAATGTTGGTTCTTCTGACAATCAACTCGAAAACCAGAATATCGTCGGTGTCTTGCGTGAGCTGTGGGCTCGCATTGTTTCCCCAATCGTCGATGCTCTCAGGGTGCTAAAAGTTCGCCGTCGCTCACGCATCTGGTGGTGCCCTACCGCTCAGTTTGCGCTACTGCCTCTTCATGCAGCTGGACCGTACGATGCGGAGAGCCATAATTTGTCTCACTTTTACGTATCATCTTATACTCCAACTTTGGCAACACTCATTCGGGCGAGACAACAAGTTGCTCGACATCCATCCACTCCGCAATTCGTCGCTATTGGGCAAGGAATCCCGGACAGGGGAAAACCACTCCCGCGTGTCGCTGCTGAGCTAGGTGACGTTGTCCAGCGTGTCGCGCACATCCTGCCTTGCACGTCGCTTGTAGACAGCGATGCAACAGTCGAGCAAGCACTCGATGCATTAAGTCGACATCAGTGGGTTCACCTGGCCTGCCATGGCATGCCGAATCCAAAGAAACCGTTCGAGTCTTCCTTTGCAATGCGCGACGGGCCACTGACGATCACGGACATCATCCGACCTCATTTGCAAAATCCGCAGCCCGAATTTGCGTTCTTATCCGCTTGTCACACTACCGTTGGCCATGCGTCAAGTCCCGACGAGGCGATCCATCTTGCTGCGGCGATGCAATTCTCCGGATTTCGCAGTGTGATAGGTTCTATGTGGTCTGTCGACGACAATGTCGCAGGCAAGCTTGTTTCCGCTTTTTACGACAACATGGTAGATGATTCAGGGAGATTGGACTGCGCACGCGCTGCAATAGCGTTGCACAAGGCGGTGAAGAAATTGCGCACCAAAATTCCATTGGAACAGCAGATTGTATTTATCCACATAGGTGTCTAGGTTGAGACTCTGCAAAGAGTGGGCGAAAATTCTCATGATTTACGACGTGCGCTCACTGAGTCCAAGGGTTGTGGCTTCTACTCTTTCTTTGCCTCCAGATTTACAGCACAAATATACATGAGTAAAGAACGTGGGTGGTATTGTAGAGCCAGAAAATAAAGCTATGTGTCGGTAATGAAGATGTCCGCAAACGAAAAAAAGCATGGTTCAGAGTCTCGGTTTGACCCGTTTCACAACATGATGGGGCTGGCGCTATCGGCATTGTGGGGGTCATTGTAGGGATATGGGGCTAGCCGGATATCTTCACCGTAACTAGAGCGCGTGTAAGTGGTCGGTAACTTACCGCCATCTGAGTGCGACCTGCCACTGACTCCAAACGCTTCGCCGAAATCTGCCTTCTGACTTGAGGAGTGAGTTGACGGAGCGCCACGGGCGTAGTTGAAGAAGAACTTGAGCGAGCCGCTTATTTCTGTGATGAAATCCCCTGGTAGCGAGTTAGGCAAGAATTTTGGAAGATATCATGAAGCGCTTACAGTAATTGACGCTAGAGAAGATATCAGAAAATGAAGAGGTTCTGTTATGGAACATTTACGCACCTATCCCATAATGGTCGCCATATACTTGTCTTCTTGTCCCCTGGCACCTTATACTCGTTGGCTGTGTATGCCCACATCATGAACGCTGAGAAGAAGACCATCTGTATGGTTATGATCAACACGAGATTCCTGCACCGCAATCACGACGTGATAGCTTACCTCGATGCAGATGGCCAGCGCATTAAGCCCATCTGCAATATTGGTCGCAGTCCAGTATTGGGTGGCTTCGGGGGATGGCGTTAGTCTCGAGTAAATCGGAATCCTAACAAGAACGTACCTTGGATAACTCGGCCTTCCAGCGCGCTAAACTGCAAGCGATTAGAGGCGTGAATGATATAACAAGGAAGAAGGCAGATGTAGCTCACGATAAATGACTGATAAAAGGTAAACATCACGATGAGCTTGATGGCTAGGAATTTTGCCAGTGGTCGCCGCCCCTCCAGTTCCTCCTTGGTGAGTCCGTAGAACAAGAAGAGACCATAAAGTGCCACACTATCCACGGCACGATGTGTTATAAGTCATACCTCCATCATGATTGACATACCTGATGCTGACGAAATCAATGGCCTCGAGATAAACGTTGGCAAAATATATGCTGTAAGGGCCAGATTCGCAAAGCACGTTGTATAATTGGCAGATGATGCCAGCGATAGACACGGCTGCTGTAGGGTAAGAGATCTAACCGTGTGTAGACTAGTTCGATATTACCTGGTCTGATCATTACGTATTGTAGAACGGACCACTGCACCAAAAATAAGTATCTGTAAAAGTACTCTGTAGGCCGCTTACCTTGAGGGTATACATGAAGTATGGCTGAAGAAGGGTATCAGCTAGACACTTGTAAGGTATCAGTGATAACATACTTTCGTTGGCCGGTATCTCCAACAGCAAAACTATGCGGAGAGATTAACATTCTAGTACATGACGAATGCCAAGGGAGATACCCACAGGAATCGGTAAAGGCCTTTTATCCTTTCGTTCAATCGCCTTCGTGGCATCGCGATCTGTGGCCGTGGCTGCTACAAATTCGATAAGGAGGAGTCTGGCATAGGAAGCGCAGGTAAGTAAGTCGTCTATACAATCAAGGTAAAACCACGGACAGGAAGGCACTCAAAGTAACAGCCTGAGTAACTTTGTGTGAGACATGGGAACAGTGGATGATATTACATAGCAATCAATTACCTCGTATGCTGAAAGGATTGGATGTGGGTTAGATTGGCCGCTGGCGAATAAGAGTGCTTGCTACGACTTACCAACTTCAATGAGTGAATAGTATGTGTAACTCCGGAAATATCGATAGGAAAAGAATGAAATAACAGCATATACTGGTGGCATGTACAGGATTCGCAGACTAAAATCCAGAACGTGAAGAGGTGGCACTGGAAGAAAACGTGATGCACGCACATTTGACGCTGCTCGTTGGGTTTGTTATAGTTTCTGAGGTGGCCAATTACATATAACCAAACGATACTTTGGCAGCTGGTGACCTCTTACCGACAATGCTGCAAGACTGAAACGATTGAAATAAGAACTGTCTGCGCGTGATTGATTGCAAAGTGAGCTGAGATGATGCGAACAAGTGTAGATAAACGTACTAGCACAGCACACCCTCCTGCAATCGCCCATCCTATTCGATGTTCATCCCAGTTCAAATTTCCAGAATTCCAGAAACTGGATTGGTCGACGGCAGTCAAATTATCGGACGGGCAGCTAGGCGCCATTGTGAGTTTGGTGGTAGAACTTGAAGCTGCGACAATGCAACTGAGTAGATATTACAAGTTCAGCAGTGCTGATATACGGCAGGTATAACTGGGATCCCAAGAGATAGTAGTGTAGTGGTGGAAATGGACAAAAGCTTGAAGCAGTTCGCTTCGAGGTTTCATTACGTATTACTCATCCGCTGTCCGCAGGCGTCACGCGTGGCGGGCTGTGTTGAATTCTTTTTGTCCGAGTCTTCTTCAGCTTCTCTTCACCAGTTGGGATGTCGCCAAATACCTAAGTACAGTCCATGTGTTCCTTTGGATGGTAGGTCCTGTTAACATTATCGTTTGCCATGGTGTGTGCGCCCAAAACGTCCCTCGACTGACTCTATCAGACAACTACACATGATGCTAAACAGACACAGTAGTGTCTACCAGAGGCTGTTGGCCGTCACCACTTGATGTACACAATTCTGGCAATGATATGACAGTATGGTTGCCTTCGTTTACATGGCAGGTGCGTAACCAACTCACTCCTTACTTTATTCACGAATGTTGCAGCTTCTCATGCGTAAGCGGGGTGGTGTTGAACCCTGCAGAAACAGAACTTGAATATCCACACTAGTAATCTCGCGGCTGTGCCAGATCTTGAAGCTTGGAGATCCGACACATAATATTGAGCGATAGCACTCCAACTCGGAACCTTAAGTATAATATCAAATTCTATTATGGATAAGCCATACTAGTGGTCTTACTTGTGTCCGCTAATTGACGGCCATCCACCGCACTTGAAGTCACGGGCAGTATTTTACTGACATGAGATCAAGCCAGGGATACATTCCGCCATGAAAGCATACTCGACTCTGGTGTCACGTGTTTCTTCATAGATCAATGTGAGGTCGCAAGTGTTTATTCAAGTAACTCGCGTTGCTTCTCCTCGTCATGCTAACATTGCGAAGAAGATGAAAGCCTATCTTGGCACTTCGGCAAATCAACAGACTATTTATTACAATCGCCAGCATCAACTAATGGACATGTTCAGTCTCGCCATTCTGTGGCCGCATACTGCCGCGCACTTGTGAAAGTGAGTATTTGTTCCCATAGTCCGATTCATCCTGACTCACAGGCTGCTGGGATGGCAAGGAAATTATTGTCTCGCAGTCTCAAAAACGCATCGCCAGCATGTTTCAGAAATTTCGGGCTACCAAGCATGTCCTAAGTGCGTCTTATGACCCCCTGTGCAGTACTGCGCCCCGGCAGAAAATTCTTAAGAACTTGCGGCATGCAAAGTTCTAGCTAATCTAATCTTTCTAAGGAGCTCTGAAGGCGTCATACAGGATCATCACTATGCATGGCCATCTAGGACTGTGCGGTCGCTGTCAAGGCCCCGATGGTCGTACGACCTTCGCTGGCACTCGTTCAGCCTCCCTGACGTTCATACATCATTCCATACTTCGGCAACAGTCATAACTCCTATGTTAATACTGCAGAGGCCTACCTATCACACCTTCAAAAAGGAAAGGACTCAGAATTCAAACATAACATTCAAACCTTAACACGCTGAGAGAATATTTATGCTACAGCATAATTTCAGTCTAGTACCACAAGTCGTCGTCCCGCTGCTTTCAACTGCAAAAGCGCACGAGGTTTACCTCTTCTGCAAGAGCCTCTGCGGCTGTGGCAGGAGGCTTTGTAGCGGCGCCTTTACTCTGTTGAAGAAATAAATCAGCGGTCGACCGTCATTCAAGTTGCATATATCACGCACCGGTGCAAAAGCACCCTTGCTAGCGGTTGGTGGTGGTGCACTGCCGGTAGTGGGAGCACCTGCACATCGCACTGGGAAGTGGAAGGCTGGTGACGCCTCCTAGTCCTGTGGGCATCGCGACTAATCATAGCCGGGGAAAGGCGAGACAACGAAGACGGCTCGTGATCGGCATCGGTATCTTCAATCGACCTGGATGATAACGCGCGCAATAATGGAAATGGGAACGGTTCTGACCGGTCACGGTCGCCTTTGCCCTTTCTCGGAGAGCAAGCCCGATGGATAAGTGGGGTTAGAGAAGGACAGGTGCGTTCAGTCCCCGCTTCCCCCAGAGTTTTATTACCGATGGTGAGGGGACGGATGCAGGAAATGCAGGTGCAAACACATTCCTTCCTCCCCATTATCCCGCACATCGCGACACCTTATCATCCAGTACCGCCTAGTCTCCTTCCGGCACCTTCTGGCATCTGGTGCAACTCTGTGCACTGTGCAGTCCCGAGAGCGCAGGATCCCGGAGTAGAGGTTCTCGTTTTGTAGGTTGAACGCATGCGGGTGTCGGCGTCTATCTGCTCCATGGTTGTGGCGCACGGGTGGGATGGCGCACGCTGACAATTTGAATCATGACAAAGATGCGAAAATTATGTGTGAAATGAAAATAACCGGGTTTACGAGTGCCATACCGACAACGATAAGGCCCATAATGGCGCTGACGAGCTCGATGACGGTGACGAAAGAAGGTGGCAGCGGTGTGGGGAAATGAACATATGCAAATATGATACAACAAATAAATTTTGTCAACCGTAGTCTCCCGTAGACCTTGAAAGAAGGAAGACAGTCGTTCCTTCTGTTTCAAGAAAACAGTTTGGTTTATCATGGTGGTCACTGATCAACTCAACTCATGGCATTCATCTGGAGCCAAGGTGCTAGGTGAGCTGGCTCATCTATTAAACTGTTGGTTGGTTTTTATCGCACGATGAACACTTCATTCAAACTAGAGTATCTGAGCGCCTTCATAGGCCCAATGCTTTCACTTATCTTTCAATCCACTGATATCTTATTCTCCGGCATTGATTCTTCCGAGCTAGAACTGATGCTTTCTCTCTCCAGGACCAGGCGGTCAACTCATGAAGCCAAATATCAGAGTCTAAAATAAGCATCATTCCTTTTATCGTCAAGGACGTCAACATGGAATTATCGCCTGATGCCTACCGGGCTATTGATGTCAATTCCCGGCTGTTTTTATATGTACTTCTGACTCTCTTTTCAATGATTTCGGGTCTAACGCAATCTGTTCCAGAGCTGTCTGATCGTTTACATAACCTTGAGGGTGCTTTCAATGACACGCGAGGAATTTCCCTAACGGTGAGCATCTGCCCAACATTATATATACA
>PVYJ01001585.1:4199-16200 GCA_002995095.1 Rhizopogon sp. AM-2018a | reverse complement strand
ACTCTGAATTAGAGTCAATCGTCCCGGTTCATCCGACCGCCGTTCGTCGGCCCGACTACATCACCGTCCAGTCCGAAAATACCGCGTACACCGACAATCATATTACAGCCAAGTACCTTGACCGTGGTGCTGATGTTCTGGTCTCTGATGGCCAGTTCACCGTCAAGCCTACTGTCAAGACTTATGAGTTCCAGACGACTCGCAAGGTTGGCAAGACTGGGTACGTCATGCCATTTCGAAATGTTTCACCGTCTGATTTGTGCGCACAACAGAATTATGATGATCGGTATGGGTGGCAACAATGGTTCGACGCTCTGCGCGACCATCCTTGCAAACAGGCACCAGATCTCCTGGCACACCAAGGACGGTATTCAGCAGCCTAACTACATCGGCTCTGTCCTCCGTGCGTCCACCGTTCGCATTGGCACTGAGCCGAGCACCGGTAAGGAAGTCCACGTCCCTATCTCTGATGTGCTTCCCATGGTACACCCCAATGACCTCGTTTTTGGCGGCTGGGACATCTCCGGCTTGCCCATGGACAAGGCAATGGAACGTGCCAAGGTGCTCGAGTACGATCTTCAGCGCCAAGTCAAGCCGCATATGTCTCTCCTCGGTCGTCCTCTCCCTTCCATCTACTATCCCGACTTCATTGCTGCCAACCAAGAAGCGCGTGCGGACAATGTCATTCCTGGCACTGATAAGCAGGCTCATCTCGAGCACATTCGAGCTGACATTCGCCGCTTCAAAGCCGAGAACCAGCTTGACCGTGTCGTCGTGTTTTGGACTGCGAACACGGAGCGCTACAGCGAGATCATCCCTGGTGTTAATGACACAGCTGACAATATCCTTGCTGCGATCAAGAACTCGGATTCAGAAGTGTCTCCATCGACGATCTTTGCTGTTGCTTCCATTCTCGAAGGCGAGCCATTCGTGAACGGTGCTCCTCAGAACACGTTCGTGCCTGGTGTTATTGCCTTGGCTGAGCGTGAGAAGTCTTTCATTGGCGGTGACGACCTGAAGTCTGGCCAGACGAAGCTGAAGTCCGTGCTTGCGGAGTTCCTCGTGAACGCTGGTATCAAACCGCTCTCTATTGCCTCTTACAACCATCTTGGCAACAACGATGGGCACAATTTGAGCGCGGAGCCACAGTTCAAGAGCAAGGAGATTAGCAAGAGCAGCGTTGTGGATGATATGGTAGATGCCAACCGCTTGCTATACAAGCCTCCTGTTCCAGGTGCAAAGGGAAAAGCGGCCAAGGGCGAGCACCCTGATCACATCGTTGTGATCAAGTACGTGCCTGCAGTCGGTGATTCGAAGAGGGCGATCGACGAGTACTACTCTGAGATCTTTTGTGGTGGGAGACAAACCATCAACATTTTCAACGAGTGCGAGGTAAGTAACCCGTTTCTAGCATGTTTTACATGGGATATTAATTGTTGCATTAGGACTCTCTGCTTGCGACGCCTTTGATCATTGATTTGACGATCCTTACTGAGCTGCTTACTCGTATCAAGTACCGCGGAGAGGGCCAGACTGATTTTGCGCCCCTCTACCCTGTCTTGTCGCTCCTCTCATACATGTGCAAGGCGCCGCTCGTCAAGCCTGGTGGGCACTGCTTTTTTGTCACTTAGTCATCATGCTGATGCGCGTTCCTAAGGCACCGATGTTGTTAACAGCCTGGGTAGGCAACGTAATGCGCTCGATAGCTTCCTGAAGGCCTGCATTGGCCTGGAGGGCAACAGCGACCTGCTCTTGGAGACTCGTATCTGGTAAACGCCGACCATTCCTTTTTGTATTACGCCTGGTTTCAACAACCAAATCGCCAGAATTGATCATTTACACGGTCTTCAACTGATCTGTAGTTTTTGCAATACTTTTTCATGAGCGGGTAGACTGATATAGATACTTCCGTATATCGTGCAATACAATTTTAGCTTTTGATATTCATAAACGTGCGATCGTCTACCTTTCTTTCTCCTTCGTACACGTGAACTACATAAATGCTGGTGGGACCTGGTGGGGACTCAAACGTGGCAGCTAGAAGTGAAGAACTGGACAGTCTGGACTTGGGCGACGGACCTGAGTAATCAAATAGTAATGATCGAATCAAGTACCTGCATGGTCGGAGACCTGACCTATTGTCATCTTGATTGTAACCATGCTCTAATGTCCGAGCCGGTGCTATTACGTAAGCACTAAGTCATGGCTGTGCTATTGACTCCCACGTTTAGGTCGCTCATCCCACCAAGGGTCGTTCTACTCATCGCCGTTCTTTTGTCTCGCCCTCGTCACTCTCGTCGCTCTCGTCGCTTTCGTCGTCGATGCCATATGTGCAGGTATGATAATACTGGACGAAAACGACCTCCTCAAGTCAAAGGATCCCCCAACCCCAACTCCCACTCTTCGTTATCCTGAGCGCGCGGCAGGCCGTCGTCCATTCAGCCCACTGCCTGACTATGAAACGTCACAAGCCTTGGCCTTCAATGACTTCAACGACTCTTTGATCACCCTTCACAAACCTCCTCCAAAACGTCGCATTCTTGACTCCAGGTTCTGGAAAGCTGCCATAGCCGCCTTGGCCTTGTATATTTTCCTCACAATTGTTATTGGCATCCCGATTATTGTCAAGGTTGGCATGAGTATGGTTATCACGTTACTCCCATTCTAAAACTACTTGGTAGAGGATCCACTCAGCCGCTCAGCAATCGTACCCCTACTACCCATCTAACTATGTCCTTCCTCGACCGAATAAGAACCCATCATCACACTACACAGACATCGACAACATCAATAACTTCAATGGAGTCCTACCTGTTTGCAATAACTGGGCGAACGCCGACCAACTTGCTGACGTGCAACATTCTCTCATTGGAACGTATGTCCACGTCAAACCCCTTTTGCGAACCATCATGACTTTTCCTCCTAGTATGCAGAATGCTATATCATCCAATGGGGAGTTCAGCATTACATCGAACGCATCATACTTGAGCATGAACATCGTCCAGGGTGATTTATTCGTCGGCATAAACCCCAACGCCAGCGAGACGGATGCAACTGTATCTATTACAATGCAAGCGTCAAGTATAGACCTCTTCGATCAGACCCTCGTTTGCCTTTTATTGTCGACCAACCTCACCAACCTCTCAGTATTCGTGCGTAATATTATTATATTGCAGCTCCGGATCTCATTTAGGAGGCTAACATGAAACAGATCCCCGAGAACCTCGCCTTCGACGACCAACTGCTTTTCAACATTACCCTTTTGTTCCCCCAATCACCTATATCTGCCAAAGTTGACACTTTCGCTACATTCCTCCCTTTGTTCACCCAAACCTTTGACGATTTTGGTAACTATGTTATTTTCAACAAAATTTCCATAGAGGGCCCTGTTTCCAAGATTTTTGCGACTGTAAGCGGTTATACTTCATCTCTACTCATTTATTTATCTGCCTCACAGTCACTACAAGCCAACAAAATGCTGGTAGAAACCGCCTTAGAGCCGATTTTCGGTCAGTTTTATGCAACAGACACCCTCACTGTAAGCACGATCAATGCGTATGTGTTCTTCTCATTCTCGTTAGCATGCGATTGATCTGTTTCGGTAGACCTCTCACTGCTAACATCACGCTCTACAATGATCCGGACTCGAATTTCCCTACGTATCTTGAAGTCAGCACTGGTAATAGGTTCGTGGCTTAAACTCCAATGTCTTGCTTTTCGACCAACACCCTATTTTAGCGACTTGATAGCCAACGTTACGCTGAATTCCCCCAACAAAAATCCTCCCTTGCGTCCGAACTTCATCGCAAATCTGCGTACCTTTTCTGGTGCAACAACCGCAAGTTTTGTACACGATTCATCATCACCACCGACGGCTATAAAGCTGCGCGTGGAGAACGACCTTGGTCAATCCGATGTCATGGTCGATGAGAAATATCAGGGTGTCTTCCAAGTCACCACGAAACTCGGAAATGCGGCAGTAACGCGTGGCACTGCCTATTCTTCGGATCCATGGGACCAGGATTTGCAGCGGAAATTCATGATGGACTATAACTCTCCCGTACGGATATTTGGTTGGATAGGGTGGGGATCTCACCCAGAGTATGACGAGCAACAGGGTGAGGTAGTTGTGGAAACCTCGATTGCAAATTGCACACTGTCTTTTGCTGGTTGATATTTCGCCCACCCATTCATTCTTTGGACTTGTTCATCCGGGTTTCTTTTGGTGATCCACATACACTGACAACATACATCGATTTACTATATTTTTTTATTAAGCACATCACTCGTTTGGTTCAAGAGATGCTGCGATCTTGATCTTCTGGAGGCATGTGTGTATTTGCATTTCATTGTACTATCATACGTGGCAACGATAATAGAACGGACATCACTGAAGACCGCTGTATATCATCTGACCTGATCGTATCGCCATTTTGTTGGATGTCGTCACAGGGCGTTTCCTTAGGCACAAAGGGCACGAGATCGTGGTACCTTGTTTTTGGCCGTGCTAGTGCTTTACGAGTGGTATGACCATCACGCCCTCATAATTCTTGGGAGGAAGGCCCATTGTGCGCCAGCAAGGTGCACACAAGAGACACGGACTTTCACCGAGACGCATGTCGCCCACGACCGAATACACGGCTGGGACTTTGCTACATGCACGACAGAGGTCCAGAAGTGTTGGCGTCAGGTGGAGCATCAAGGGGTAGCCAGACGGCGGATCTGAAGCGTGAGCAAGTCTGCATGTGATGCAAGTCAGGATTGATACCAAAGTTGAAAACGAAAAAGCATGCCTAATCTGATCGACGACTATAAAGTGCTCGCAGTTGCCTTGATGTAGCAGCCAGTAAGGGTGATGTAATCTCAGCGTGAGCGCGTTGAACGTGGTTTCGCTGGTAGATGTCGCTGCCGTTTTGATTTGTGGGCGCTTTTCTTCAGGGAGTTTTTGAAGGTGGGACATGAGCTTTCTGTAAATAAACCGCCGGTGGAATTAGGAGTCTGTCGACCGCAGTTTTGTTCTGGCCTACTCTGCATAATCGGTATTTTCCCTTCCGTCCCCATAAAGGAGGCCCTCGATGCAGAACAAACATCCAGAATGCTGCTCTACTCCCTGATCGTCGATGCTGTAGCCAGATATGTCACCCTCAGCATCGAGCTTCTCTACGGGGAAATTACTGGAGGCACATGGTATGACGCGTAGCAGGTCATCCAATGTTTGCGTTGACAGTACAGCGTGTTGTGAAGAGCGCGCCAGGCAGCTTGGAAGGTAAGGAATGCGATTGTATACTGTAAGCGAAATAATCACGTCTGGATATGAAGGCGCATCGGGACTTGGGCTCCTGAGAGAGTCTGGCGTGGAACTAGGGGCTGCACCGACGTCTTTATGGCTACGGGTACGGAGAACACCTGTTCCAGTCTTCTTGAGTTTTTCGAGTGCGTTGTAGTCTGTATTCTTAGCAGCACGGATGCAGAGCGCTGACTCTGCTGTCAATCTTGCGTGACGAAGTAAGAGAAGAGTGGTATGCAGGGATGGATATATAGCACATACCCCCAACATGTGAGGTTGACAGAGTCAAGCTTCTCTTGCAGCTGAGGTACTCCTGGGGCAGATTCACTGCCTTCCAGTCGTTTGCGTTTTCTTTTTTTTGTTCCCGGTACATCTGCTTGATCATACACGGACTCGATTGTAGACTCATGCTGGCGCAAGACGTGCGCTGACAAAAGAGGGTTGTCCCATACTTCTTCGATGGATGACTTGAGCTCTGAAATGCTACGCTAATGTGCAATGAGCGGTACTACGGTAAGGGAAGGAGAGGAGTACCTTGCAGTGACCTCTGCTTCGACTGCATCTCTCTGCTCGTGACTGAGCTGCTCCCATGCGGGATTGGTGAGAGCTCCGGACAGGAGTGATGAACCAGCAGAGTTTGCTTCCTGGAGGAACTCGCTGACATTGATGGGCTGCGATGCTGGCCCAAAGTGAGAGTCAAAACCGCGATTCATCTCGTTCACACTAGAAACTATTCACTGGCAAGTCTACATATACATAAGAAAGCCCATTTGACGTAAGCATATATAAAGTCAATCATTTGGTGATCATTATACTTATCCCCCAATTTGAACACATCCATCACGCCCACGACTTGATCGCTCCTGAGGCCTGAAATATGGAGTGTTCGAAATACATTGAACGAGGGGTGCAGACCGCAAGTCCCCCACTGACACCATCAGCGACGGCGACAGACCTGCCCGAGGTTCTTGTTCCCCAAGCTTCGGGTTCTCTCGACGGCTACTCGCGGCCCCCACAAGACATCAAGGCCGAATTATCATCCGCTGAACCAGAAATGCCTTTGTCTCCCTCCTCTACCGCGGATGATGGCGCATATAATCAGTCCAATGTCCAAAATAGCCCCGTCAGTCTCATGTGTGCACCGTTGATATCTCGCCGTGTTCCAAGGCGCAAATTATTCCTTGTCAAGCGTCATCCAGAAGTAAAAGACGTCGAAAGACGCGTAGTTTCTATGCCCGAGGACAAGTCCGCGCAGCATGTCACGTCGAACCATCCAGGTGGCTCACGGGTGGTCTCCATGCCCGAGTATATCGCGACTGCTGCTGATTTATCCCTGGACACAACCGTGTCATTTTCTGCCGGGACTTCCTTTGGATCTGGCGTTGAAAAATGTCGAGTTAAAGTTTGTCCTGCGCCCTCAGACATTCCACGCACGCCTTCTCCCCCATCGTCTCCTGAGTCCGTCCTCATCATCGACAATGATGCGCAGCTTTCTGATGGCTTCCTTCGAAGGAAATATTTCCCAAAGATAGCGGCTGCATCCGGGAACGGTCTGTTGTTAACTAATGATTGCAATGCTGAGGTTTATTCTTCCCCATGTAGGCTGGATGACGTGGGCGAGCTCTCCTCCTCGCGCTATCCCGGCACTCCATGGGCCGCTTTCCTTGCCATATGCTCGCTGTCCATCGTAAGTGAATTCTATAATAAGTGCAAATTAACTTATCATTTCTAGGGGAGCTGAAGGAACGATCATTGAAGAGCCCGACAACGTATCTCGAATGATCTGGGGTTTGGGCCCAGATGAATCTTCTCGTCAATATCGCGCTGATAGCGAGCATACAGACGATGAGACCTACCATAGAGCCTCCCCTCACTTACGCGTCCCACCGCGAGTGCAGAAGAAGAATGTACTTCAAAAACCTCTTCAGGTACGAGCCGCAGCGAACACCAAGAAATCGTACAAGGGGGATGTTGGCGGAGGAGCTGCCACTACTCATCCTCACCTTGACCACGAACTTCGGATTCACGGACACTCACAGGGATCTCATGTGCTGGCGACAAATGATGAACGACCAAGTCACGGTCTTCCTTTCCGAAATTCTTGGACCGCAGGACCTGGTATCCCAACTGTTCGCGAACTGGAGGTCCAGGAAAAAGGCTTTGGCTTGTCATTAGACGATCAGGAACTTCTCTTGCGAGTCGCGCTTGCGCAACAGTCACTTCATAACACCGCACTGAATCAAGCTTACTCTGAAGGTCTTAAGCCAGTATTTCCGGTTTCGAACCATCCTCGCACTGCCCCAGCTTACCCGAAGATCTTTGTCGAACCACGTTTCAATGAGGCGGTCAATGCAGCACAACGTCGGCCTGCCTTGGAGATTGCTCAACAGTATCGTCGACGTCAGGAGTCCCATCTCAAGCAGCAGAGCGCCCTACCCACTCCACCGAGTTCTTCCTCTCCGCAGTGGTCATCAAACTTCTCGCCCTATCAGTATCCTTTCATTTCTCCTGAGATTGACATACAAGGCACACTAGGTCTCCCTCATCATATCCTGCAAGCACAGCTCCCTTTCGTGGATGCAACCCTTCAAGCTCGCAAATTCTTGTACGATCATCAGGATAACAATGTCGCACCTCACTCCTTCGATGGGAATGGCGACTGTGGACCTATGCCTTCACGGGATGACAGGGACATTTTGACGGTCACTCGGCATTCTTCGGATGTTTCTAGCGGTCTTGCCAACTATCTGCGTGATTTGCAGACATTGTCTTCTTCGGCATTAGCTCAGCAGGCTCGTTATTCTGATACCACTTCACCCCATCTGCCGCAGCACGTGGCAGCTGTCCGCCGTCCTGTCAGTACTGGTCATACCCTTGTTTCCATGGCTCCTCCCTCGCCTGAGTCGCCCAGATCCCGACCCCGCAGTGTCTCCTATCAGCAACCCAGGTCTGTTCCCCTTGCGCGGTTGATGCAACGTCAACTGTCTTCTGTGCCGGAAGAGGACACCAGCGGACTTGCGGACACTTCGTCTGCATCTGGGCGCCAATTCATCGATGGTCACCAGCGCAGTCTCTCCTCCCGTGCATATCATGGCGACAATGCAGCTCCTCGCGGGTATCACCAAGAAAAATACCTTGATGTTCCTCCTACCAGTCATCATGGGAGAGTTCCTAGCACCGACACAACCGACGACTATGAAGCACAGCCGTATGCGTTCCCTCATGGAACATCGCCTGCAAAAGTTCGTCTCCCCCCGGTACGGGATCAGGAAGAGTACGTTTATCAAAGCCACGTGCAGCCGCGATCCAAAGGAGTGAAAGTCGCGGACTCGTCCCAGCAGCCCAAAAAGAAACCGCGCGGGAGGAAAATAAGGAGCGACGTGTAACCGGTTTCCCTTCGTTTGACTACTTGACTGTCGCTTCGCATTTTTCTCTCTCTTCATTAATGGTTTCATGGCTTTTCCCCCACGGATTACTATATCATAGACATCATCATTGTAATCACTCTGTAGGCGGATGGACTCGGACAAAACAGCAGGTCGGCATATCCTTGCACGCATGTATTCATTTCGCAGAATTCTCAATTGTTATCGACTCGCAGTACATGTACATGTATTATTTCACGGCTTGACGAACAAATCAGTGAACTTGTCCACCGGTAGCTTGGACAGCGACTGGGCGTCAGTTACAGTTTCCAGGATCCTTTACAATGAATATCAGCACTCAGTACCGCACCGCAGAGCACCTTATAACTTACTGTTGTTGATGAGCCTCGTCGAAATGCACGCTAATGTGCCTCTTGAACTTCTCCATTAGAAGGGGAATGCCCTCTGCGCGGCGGCGCTTGTGACCAACAGGGTACTCAACGACAACCTCGTCGAGAACCGTTCCATCATTCAATTCGACGAGGAGAGCATTTCCAATAGAGCGCATCGACGGTTCGTGGTAGTTGACTGAGAAATTGCTGTCCTCCACACAGTGAATTTTGGCGCGCAGCGCGTCGATACGGGGGTCCGCAGCAGAAGCGTCGGTGTACGAGTTCGAAGTGAGCTCGCCGAAGATGAGGGGATATGCAACCATGTAGCTAATCGCATGGCTTTTGGAGGATCGGGCCTATGAGCGAACTCTGCACCATAAATACAAGGGTTTCGCGAGACTTACTCTCGGTCTGCAAAGTTGTCCAAGGGGCCTTGCTTATCTATGATGCGGATGGCAGCCTCCTGCGTGCGGATGCGCACGCTCTTGATGTCGTCTGAGGACTTTCCGGAGGCCTTGAGCTGTTCGTGGATGGTGTGTGCAGCCTCGACGGCGGTTTGGGCGTGGAATTCGGCAGGGTAGGAAATCTTGAAGAGGACGTTCTCCATGATGTACGAGCCAAAGGGCATCTGGAACTCGAATGGTTTTCCCTAGAGTCGAGTCAGCCAGCTGGAGTCTTGCGCTTCTCGGGACATTATCTTACCTTGAATAGGACGTCGTAGAAACCCCATGTCTTGGCGGTGAGGACGGAGGGGAGACCAAGCTCGCCCTTCTTGACAAGGAGGGCAAGGTTGACGGCACGAGAACAGGCATCACCTGCAGCCCATGATTTGCGAGGGCCGGTGTTTGGTGCATGACGGTAAGTACGAAGGGACTGCCCGTCAACCCATGCCTGCGAAACGGCGTCGATCGTTTGTGAGTGCGAAAGACCGCTGCATATACGATCTTAGTTGCATTCGCCTCCAAAGTGAGGTGCGCTTACAGAAGCTTGGACACGACTGCGGTACTCGCGACCTTGACGAGGACAACGTGGTCGAGACCAACGCGGTTGAACGAGTTGAGCAGGGCAAGACCACCTTGAATCTCGTGTGCTTTGATCATGCTCTCGAGGATGTCGCGAACGGTCAGAGGTTGTCCCTGGCGAGCGAGGTGGTCTGCAACGGCAAGAATAGCACCCAAGTTGTCTGATGGATGACCCCCTGAAATGCAGAGTGAGCTTCAAGGATCGATGATGTCTAGCAGAGCAAGAATTTAACGCTCGTGCGCACTGTGCAAAGAGACCCATCTACGCGCTTAGGATAATGTCTTACTCACATTCAGCGGCGAGGAAGCAGTCATTGAAGTCCAACCAGCGAATGATAGTACCAATGTTGAACGCGCCACGGATAGGATCCAGTTGGTAGTTCGTTCCAGGAACCTTGGTGCCTACGTCCGACAGTTGAGCATTTCGACTTGAATTGATGGAATGAAAGACATCGCACCATTAGGCA
Organism: Rhizopogon sp. AM-2018a; assembly: GCA_002995095.1. Taxonomy (NCBI): domain Eukaryota; kingdom Fungi; phylum Basidiomycota; class Agaricomycetes; order Boletales; family Rhizopogonaceae; genus Rhizopogon; species Rhizopogon sp. AM-2018a. The sequence continues at coordinate 5,667 of PVYJ01001585.1, read as the reverse complement.
CAATGGTGCCTTCTACAACAGGTCCAAGAAGTTTGGTGCACTCTGGGAAATTCAAACCCTCGAGTCCGCATCCAATGGTATCGATGAGACAGAGACGTGCGGTTTCGAAGGCAAGGTCTGAGGTGACCTGGTAGTTGTGGACGTAGTCTGCAATGTCCTTCAAGACCTTGTCTGGTTCTGGTCGAATGGTTGATTCTCCATGGTGGACAGACATGGCGCGTGCAGCAGCTCGAAGGACCAGTCGGGAGGGGACCCCAAGTGATGATCGATAAGAAACAGAAGCACTGATCGATCGATTGATGGAGAGTGGCGCACGCCGAATGACAGACAACATTGATGCAATGACTCGCTCGGAGGATTATTGGAGGAACGGGTTAAAGGTTCGGAATAATCGCTTCCCGTGGTGAGAGATTCGGCTACCGTGCCAGGGGCAATGAAGCACATGTTTATTTACATCATTGACCCGCCGGGTAGTCACTCTCTAATTACAGAAGTATACGGACAAGCCAAGCGGAACCGTAGCGTGCATGAGTTAATGGAGTTCAATTTATTGTGTTGGATCACAATGAATTATAAAAGGACAACACAGTCGCACCAGCAGATCACACTGCCACCACCCACTTGGATGCAACGTTCTGCGGCAAGGTGCATGCGGTGTGGTGTTGCTTCCATGCGAGATTTTCTGCCGCCGCTGTAGCACAATGCATAGGCCGCCCTTCTCCGATCATTCGGACGTGTCCCAATCATAACTCCACTCAGCCTGATTCTCCAGAGAATAAACCCGACGCATTCCCTCGCATTCCTGCCTATTCCTGCTCACAATAGTGTGAGATGATTCAGATGACCTTGAAATGTATCTAACAACAAGTCTACAACTCCTTCATATAAAAGAAGGCAACTGACCCTGCTGCCGTTTATTCAGTCACCTTCGTAACTTATCAGCTTCTTTCTGCATTCGCTATGGTGTCATACCCCTTCATCTATGCATCAGTGGCCTCGTATATTCTGTTTGTAAGCGCACAGCAGACCTCTGGTACCCCCCCAAGCAGCTGGCCTCAGGTGTACCCGGGAATGCCGAGCGGTGACTACAGTCCGGAGTGGCAGGCCTGTATGTCAAGCCTTGATCGTCCTTGTAGTTTCCAAGCTCACTGCACCCAGACTTCCAAGTAACTGAGAGTCTCCCAAATGTCACATGGCCTCTCGCTCGCAATTGGGCAGGCAACATTCCTGTTCAAAGAGAGGGTCATCCAAATGACACACTGTTCTTCTGGGCTTTCGAAAGTCAGGAAGGCTCTTTTACTTCAACTTCAATTGACGAACCGTGGGGTATATGGTTAAATGGAGGGTAGGCAAAAACCACATGGCGCATTTTCCAATCTGAGGCTGTCACAGACCTGGTTCATCAAGTATGGTTGGCTTGTTGTTCGAGGTCTGTTTTAAAATGCTTTGTTTGATACCAATTCTGGAT
>PVYJ01001559.1:0-10933 GCA_002995095.1 Rhizopogon sp. AM-2018a | reverse complement strand
AATCTCTACATAATTATTATATATGCACATATGCTGTACAGTGCTCCATATGATCATTTTTCTAAACTGTAGAACGAATATTGTTAACTTCTATAGACAGACTTCATCAAGAAGTTGGGTTGTGGTAACCAAATTTGAAAATCTGGTGTTGCGCGGGGAGAGTCGCGCTGTCATAATAAGCGTAAACGTTAATAAATTAACTGGCGCAATAATGAACGCTGGAATTGATCTCGTTTCGATCCAGCGCAGCCGTCTGGAAGGGTTTGCTATCATGTCAGTGACGGGCTAAGGAGCTCTTTGCGCGTATGCCTTCGCCAGCATAATATATCCAGATGGGGAAGGGTATACCAATAACAATTGCAAGGCCTGCGAGCAATGAATTGCCCCCACCATACCCGAGTGTGGCAAACATCTGTTCCCCAAACAGGGGGAATGCAAAACCAAACAATGAACGGAACACCTGATGATGTCTTCAGTGGACGCCTGATGAACTAAGGTGTAAGGAAGACTTACAGAAGCAGCCGCCATAGCACTCGCAGCATATGTAAATGTATCTACGAGGTATAGTTGAATTGGGAGGCTACTAGAGGTCAGAGGTGGACGGCACTAGAACATAACACCCACAAAGTTGTCATCAATCCGAATCCAAATATACCTGTACCGATGATTGGCATGATATAGTGGACGTGGGCTTGGGCTGACCAGCCATACCAGCTGATATGGCAGGTCAGATTGAGAGAAAAATAAAAAGATAGAGGGGTCGCTCTCACAGTACCCCCACTGGGACAAAGAACGAGCCAAATATCAGCGCAGGCACACGCATCTCCGGTTTGCCCTTTCCTCCATTTTTGGTAGCAAGCTATATATAATAAGTACTTCAGCTGAAAAGGCCAAAGCAGAAGGCAGTCTTGACACACGTATATGTATATCTTGTCGGAGATCTTGGCGCCGAACAGGGTGGCGGATATGAAACCAAAGCCGATTCCGATGTACGCCAGACCACTGATTCCAGTGCTAAAGTGGTATACTTCCGAGAAAAGGGCTAGTCGCAAGGTGTTAATTATTGTTCTTTTAGGACTTTGGCAGATATTATATTACCGGGGAATGTAGCAAACATCAAGTAGTAGATACCTGACACACGATATCAGTCTGCATAACTTGACATGGGGCAGCGTGTGCCAATACTGACCGTACATCCTAAATATATGACTTAATAATTAGTTGACCGCGTGACAATTAAAGTGAACTTACAGAGCCATGTAAAAGCTCAAGATGAAACATATGAAACTCCGGGTCACAAGTATAACCGGTCGCTTGAGATTAATCCATAAGTAGGCCCATCTGCCCATCTCATGTGGTGTGATGGCAGGATGTGTCGCTGCCTTTTCTGGGTCCTGTACCGCCTTACCATGACGAAGTTTGATCACTGGCGCATACGTTTCATTCAAGAGAGGGATTCCAAGCGCTGCGGCAACACCACAGAAGGCAGCGATAAGATAGAAAATATTCTGTATGCCGACTGACTCTGCGATGAAACCTCCCATAATAGGCCCGAGGCAAGGACCTTACCAGACGTCTGAGCTTGAGTCAAAGTTGCATGATGTGAAACGCACCCATCAATGGTCCAAGAGTGTATATTGCCATAGCCGAGGCACGGTCTCGTTCCGCGAAGAGGTCGGCAATGACACCTCCACCACATGCCATGGGCGCACTCCCCGCAAATCCAGCTTTGCAAATAGTGAGTGTGAGCTGCAACTTTGGCAGATCTACTACGACGCACCGAGAAACCGGAAAACAAGGAAAGTTGCAGTATTGGGCGATAATGCGCAGCCAATATTAAACGCGAGGAAGAACAGGTTCGCTAAGTGGAGCACCTTAAAGGTGTTGAGGTGAATGGTTCTGCTAATTACGAATAAGATCAACACGTACCCACGCACGTCCATACATTTCCGACAAGGGAGCCATAAACAGAGGCCCAATAGCGAATGACAGAAGGAAGATACTCATAGTCATCGCTATGACTGTTGGACTGATTATGCCATATTTTATAGCCACATCCGGCAAACCAGGCGCTATCATAGAACTTCCTAACGGCGCGACAAAAGTGTACATCGAGACCTGGCATGGGATTGGGGAATTAGTAACTCTGATGATATGATCTCATGGAGGCTAACTGACGAGTGCAGTCGCTACCCATTTTTTGGTTGGACACCAATTCCTGGGGTTCACTGGATCGTGTCCCCAATCATCGTCATCGTCATCAACATCTTTGTCCTTAATTTTATCCTCGCTCTTATGGTCTGGGTTGGCGGACAGGCCTTCCCTGCTGGGGGGCTGGGGAGCATGAAGATCATTCGTATCGTCATGGGCTAATACGTGAGTATGGGAGCTCGTCGCCGAAGAGATTGTTTCTGTAGGAGAGCCAGACATTGACCAGCGTGCCAGGCAGGGAAGACGACGGGAAGACGGTGAAACCACACATATCAGGGGTCAGAGGTCGTATTTAAATAGAAGGCGAACACGAAAACCTGGCCCGGGTGGCTGAGCAATACCATACCCTGTGGTTCCACCTTGGTCACGATGCTGACAACACCAGTTAAAGTGCTCCTGTCTTTTACGTTCACGCGTGAGGCATTGAAGCGACTCGGAGCGCTGTCATTGGTGGGCAGGACCGATAAACACCCAGTTCCACAACCACATGTGAACGTTTGAACATAATTGAACAAGTCAGCTTGTTCAAAAAGCTAAACGCCGAGGCTCAAGATAGATGCTCAGCGGTGTCAAACGTTAAACCAATGTGATCTCACACCTCTTCATTTATCGATAGGCCCAACCGCAGGATGCTCAATATGCTAACTTGTCTGAAATGAGCTATCAGAAGAGTCAGCTCATTCTTCTGCAGGCCTTCAAACACGTCACATGAGCACCTCAAGGGCCTCCCTCCAGTAATTCAAAGTCGATTTCAACTGATAGGTCCGCCATAGGCCTTTGTAATACAATAGTTTGAATAAGTATTGACTAATAGTTTGTGAACCTTGCTTACAGTGTTGTCAAGCGTTTTTACGTCGTGCAGAGGCCGGTGCTTTAGATCTTGCTTCTTAACTTGGAAGCCTAAGGATAATAGTTCACCCATACGGCGGCCCAGTGACCATCGACGAATCACACACCCCGATTCAATCTCCGTAACCTCCACTCGAACTTGAAGCTTATTCCAATGTGCTTGCTCTGAGCGTCGATCGACTGATACAGTCCTCCAGAGACCGGCGGGATGTCTGAGTGTCGAGACATTTGAAGGTCAAACTACATAAATGAAAATGTTGACGAGGCGTGTTTTGGTTCATTTAACTTTGTCATCTTCTGCCGTAACTTAGTAAGTGGGATATGCAGCAGCGCCGAGAAGAACCAACGATACTGCAACGGACAGTCTGGCAATACACGAGGACTAGAGCAAGGCTAGAGCCCAAAGAAGCCTGTTTTGACTTCGCGGGTGATGACGCCATGTTTAGCTCAGTTTAGAAAGTTCTGGAGATGCTTGAGCATAGGAGGTTGGACAGATCTCTAGAGCTTGAGTCTATCGAGTCGGATAGTTGAGCAGAAATATTCCCGACAGCCTCCTCCATGATCATCTCCTACCAAATTTTCGGAAGTGGTGAGAGGGACTGAGTGTTGGATGTTCACGATTTTTGACAGATTGGCTGAAAGAGCGTGAACTCTCCATTTTCACCTCTTCATGCTGTGCAAGTATATTTCGTGCTAGTTAACGTTGTAATGCACCTGCATCGTTAGGAGTTCTTCTTGCGGTGCATCATGATGTGGTATGGGTGTGCACACCGGGCACGCGGTGACTGCAACACTTCTCCCGCCCAGTGGGTAACACACACTGGCTAAATCTCACTATTTGCATTCATGTGGTTCACATGTCATACAAATCGATATCCTTACATCTAAATATGTGAGAAGTATTGTAAAGATGTTGAAGAGTTAATAAAGTTTCTATGTCGTACATCTGAACGATCTTCTGATATACCAAGTTTCCAAATTGCTCAGGCCGTCTACATAAACGTTCTTAACCGGTGCAATAATGAGGCTCATACTAATTTCGTTTAAATCCAACGCGTGTGGAGAAGATTACTATCATGTCGTGAGGCCTTGCATCAGTGGCGAGTCAAGGAGCTCCTTGCGCGTATGCCTTCGCCAGCGTAATATATCCAGATGGGGAAGGGTATACCGATAACAATTGCAAGACCTGCCAGCAATGAGTTGCCCCCACCATAGTCGAGTGCGGCAAACATCTGTGCCCCAAACAGAGGGAATGCAAAACCAAACAATGAACGGAACACCTGATGACGTCTTCAGTGAACCCCGACGAAATTAGGGAGAGGGAAGACTCACAGAAGCAGCCGACAGAGCACTCGCAGCATAGGTAAATGTATCTACGAGGTATAGTTGAATTGGGAGGCTACGAGAGGTCAAAGGTGAACGGCGCTAGAATATGGTACACCCACAAAGTTGTCATCAATCCGAATCCAAATATAGCGGTACCAATGATTGGCATCATGAATTGGATCTGAGCTTGGGCCGACCAACCATACCAACTAATACAGGTCAGATTGGGAATAAAATAAAACAAAGGAGTCGAGCTCACAGTATCCCCACTGGTACAAAGAGCGAGCCGAATATCAGCACAGGTATACGCATCTCTGGTTTACCAACTCCTCCATTTTTTGCAGAAAGCTACAGAAAACGCTTCAGCTGACAAGGTCAAAGTAGAAGGCAGTCCTGACACACGTATGTGTATATCTTGTCGGCGAGCTTGACGCCGAATATGGTGGCGGATAGGAATCCAGCGCCAATTCCGAAGTACGCCAGTCCACTCAGTCCAGTACTGAAGTGATATACTCCCGTAAAAAGGTCTGGGCGCAAGGTGTTAATAATTGTTCTCGTAGTACGGGGAAAATATGATATTACCGGGGAATGTAGTAAACATCAAGTAGTAGATACCTGATATAAAAAAATTAGTCTGCATTACTTGACGTAATGTGCGCCACTACTGACCGTACATCCTAAATATATCACTCGATCAGTTAACCGCATCACAACTATGTAAAGTAAACTTACAGAGCCATGTACAAACTCAGGATGAAGCATATGAAACTCCGGGTAAAAATTATAACTGGTCGCTTGAGGTTGATCCATATGTAGGCCCATTTGCCCATGGCGAGGGCAGGAGAGTCTGACGCTGCCTTTTCGGGGTCCGGTAGCACTTTATAACGGCGAAACCTGATCACTGGCGCATACGTTTCCCTCAAGAGAGGGATGGCAAACAATGCGCAAAGACCAGCGAGGGCAGCGATGATATAGAAAACATACGCTATACCGATTGTCTCTGCGACGAAACCTCCAACAATAGGCCCGATGGAGGGACCTTACGAGATGTCTGAGCTTGAGTCAAAATTGCACATTGAGAAACGCACCCAACAATGGTCCAAGACTGAATAGTGCCATAGCCGAGGCACGCTCATGTTCTGCGAAGAGGTCGGCAATGACGCCTCCACCACATGCTATGGGTGCACTTCCTGCAAGTCCAGCTTTTCAAATAGTGAGCGAAAGCTGCGACTCTGGGGGCTATAACGAACATAGAAACCGAAACACAATCAAAGACGCCACATTTGGTGATAAAGCACAGCCGATATTAAACCCTAGGAAGAGAAGGTTCCCCAAATGGAATACCTTGAAGACAAAAACAATTGGAGTTGCGCTGATTACGAGGAAGAGTACCACGCACCCATGCACGTCCATACATTTCCGATAAGGGAGCCAGAAACAGAGGCCCAAGAGCGAATGACAGAAGGAAGATACTCAAAGTCATCGCTGTGATTGTTGGATTGGTTACGTTATATTTTAAGGCTATGTCGGGTAAGCCAGGCGCCATCATAGAACTTCCTAACGGCGCGACAAAAGTGTACATCGAGACCTGGCATGGAATTGAGGAATTAAGAATTCTGATGATGACCTCATGGAGGATAACTGACGAGAGTAATTGCTAGCCATTTTCTGAACGGGACCCAATTCCTTGGGTGCGCTGGGTCACGTTCCCAGTCGTCATCAACTTTGCCCTCAACTTTGCCCTCAACTTTGCCCTCAGCCTTATCGTCTGGGATGGCGGACCCGCCTTCGCCACGGGCGAGTTGAGAAAGAACATGCGTATCGTCTTGAGCTGATATGTGGGTACGGGAGGTCTTCACAGAGACCGACTCTGTAGGAAAGACCGATTCTGTAGGAGAGACCGCCATTGACCAGCGTGGCAGGTAGGGAAGACGGGAAGATGATAGAATGGCACGTCGGTGAGCCAGAAGTCTTATTTAAATATAAGATGAAACCTTGGCCCGGATGACTGAGCAGTTATTACACCGGTAGGTGCCCTCACCTTGGTCACGTTGCTGTGACCATCATTTGAAGTGCAACATGGAAGTAACTCTTATTGGAGGGCCGAGCAACAGCCTAGTTCCACATCCACATGCCGGTTCCCCTAGTAAGGATAGCCTGTAGTGATTTTCACACACATGCATGCATTTGAGCGCCACGAGGGTCTCCAGCAGCTCAAAGGTGCTTTCCACTAATGGTGTCTATATGACAGTATAATAAGTGTTGTATAAGAGTTTGTTGGCCTTGCTTACAGTACGAGTGTTTTCAACCGTTTTACACTGTTCAGAGGCTCAGCGCTCGGCCTCTTGATGAAATCTTGATGGGGCTTAGCCTGGCCACGATCAACTTGCTAAACTTGTTATGTAAGTCCGTATAATCATCGCACACTCGCACCCATTCAATGACCGCCGATGGAGCTTCAATGAAGACAGCATATGGCCGCTCCCCTGTTACTCCGAGTCTTCCGTACTTTTTCGGTCCCTCAATATTACGTAACGTTGGTCCGAGCATCTCGGTTTAAGGCATGCAAGACCCCGAGGAGCTCGACTCTGATCCAGTAGACAGTGAAAAGTGTCTGATGACACTGCATTGTTATAAATCCTCTATATTCAATTATCGTGTTCAAGTCTTCAACTCTCCCACATATCCCCCAACCTCGACACCAGCAACGCCAAGCTCAGCACCATCCCAAAGGAGATTGTACTACTGCTGCACCGTCAACATCGGGAAACGAGTCGGAATACCATAAGGGCATGTCGCAAGGCAGTTTTTGCCCAGTGCATCAAATGTTCGCCGTGTACTAGCGCTACCCTCCAGCGCACACTGCGACTACAATACCAAGCTCAACCTTCATACCCTCGCTACTAATCTATTCCCATCCCAAAGCCAACCATGCATTCGATTCTTTCGAGCTTCGACAGGTCTGGAAGCAACAAGGATGATAAGGTACGTCTTGACTGATGGAGATTTGATTGACTATGACCCATCCCCTAGGTATGAAGCTATGATTTAAATGTATAATCTGGCATATGAGGATATGCCGAGTGACGCCGAGTATACCGGCCCTCCTCTTCCCCTGTCCCCCGACTCTAAGAAGTAACGATGCTGACGCTTTCATCCTGAAGAGTTAAACTATAGATCTTTTCGCATTTCATTGAAATACTTATTGAGCCCGTCACATCTACGCCCTTTAATATAAAAATAGTCCCGTTAAGCATTGTACATATTCTACTGATATCTACAACACCATCCAATGTGCTAAGCCGAGCCCAGGTACTGATGTCTACCAACAGTGGCATCAGATGGGTTCGAAACGGTCTCATGGATCTTACGCTGCCCTGCGCAGATGGGGATGAGGTCGTTGAAACATCTTCAGGAGCTGCTGTTGTCATGTCCGCGCCAGTAACTGCGATCTGCATAGTTGTTTGGTGTGCATCAGACGCTATGACTTCTGCTGCCAGTGTGTCATACAATCATCAACTGAAGACTTGAAGTTGGCACCGGGCTACCCAACGCGGAGGGTTTCCGAGTCGACTCCGATCGTGCAGGTAGTGCTTCTCGACAGATAAAAGGTCGTGTTACATTGCCAAGTGAACAGCCCCTATGTAGGGTAAGGTGCCTCCAACCTACACTACGGTACAACTTGAAATATCTTCAAAACCTGTTCAACTCGGAAATCGAGCAAACCGCAGTGTATTTATTAAGCGTCAAGCATGGTCGAAATTCTCCCGTGAGTAGATATCCGAAAGTGCTGGATTGTGACTCTGCCTCCCCCCAAGGTGACTTCCTAAAGCCCGAATAAATACAGAGTCAGGCAGGATCCAGCGCGGTGCCGCATCAGAGAGGTTCAGCTCAGTGTGAGCAGCAACTCATGAAAATCGCTCGGATGGCTTCGGGAGTCTTGATAGGTGTGCAGGATGGCTGTCACGGCGTTCACTCACAAGTACTCCGTACTATCCAAATTTCGCAGGACATAGGAGCCTGTGACTTCAGAAACCAATCCATCATGTGTTTACAGCTACCTATAATTGGACTTCAGCGCCAGCATCCCATAGACTAATACTAGTATGGTTAAGATGTTGGTGGTGCGCCACCCGAGTGACGGGTGACGCAGCCGAAAAAGGCAAGTCCCAGCCACCAGTGGTTATCTGATACACTGGTGTTTGGGGTCGTTGATCGTTGAATGGCTGTGCGCGCGTTTTGGACGGTGATTAATTGATTGCTCGTACCTTAGTGATAGGCAACAGAGGATGGTACTTGGACTCCATGCTCCTTCCCAGCATCTGTTTCGAGGGTGGGGGTCCCGTCGTACTACTGGAAGTAGAGGCATAATATTTTAGACAAAATACTATCAATTTTCGTAGTTTATTCCCATCCAAGCAAACTCTTCCAGCAGTAGGACGGGACCCACCCTCGAAACGGAGGCTGGGAAGGAGCGTGGCTAGACTCCTGCCAATGCGCTACTGAGTTTCTGTTTTGCCGGAGCCAAGCTTAAGCTATCCTCTTGTTGAACTGGTCATACCGATACTGTGGTATTTACTCAATGGTTGGGCGTGTTTTGGGAACGTTCCCGGTCTTCGAATCGGACCTATCAATTGCCCCTATGATATTTATAGCATGATTGTTCTTCGTCCTGCGTAACGTCGTAAATTGTCAACTATCAGCGCATTGCATGATATATAAGCGCTGGGCTAGAGCTGCTAGGCTACCTCAAAGAAACACGCGCTGATGGTGCCCGTCTTTATCTAGATCTGGAGATGGGAGTACCAGATGCGGAGAGATCTGTGTGCATAGATCTGCTGAGGGCGCAAACCCCAACAAGAATACCCCCAACCTCCTCCACGATTTTGATGGATCCATGTCGGGTGCTCTTTCGTCTCTTCGTACTGGACGGGGGTATATCATATGGAACTGGTTGTGATGCGGATTCGCGGTTCTGCCTCCTGTGGTGCGTGCGCTGGGCGAACAGTATGGGAGTAGACTGACTCGAGACATTAGTGTAGAGCCTAAAGGTGCTTAACCACAATAACATCTACTTCAACCGAAAACTGTAGTAGTATGCGACAATTTCGCACCCCGATGCAACAGGTGCTATTTTGAAGACCCAACTCAGTTAAATTGATCTAGTCGTTCAGATATTCACCTGATGGCGAAGACGTTATGTCCGCGCCAGATACCAAGAGCTGGCCAGGAATAGGACTGCTACCATCGATAAGGTCGGGATGGGATGGAATGATTTGATTTTTGGCGGCAAGCATCCTAGTAGTGTGCAAAGTTCACATCAGTCAAGGAACCCTTCGTGATTACATGCCTTCCTAGTACGAATCCCAGCAAGCTTGGTTGGAAGAAATTTAGTGAAACTTGAATTTTTTTATGGTGCTAGTTCTTGTGTGGCTCTGATGTGGCACTGAAGCAAATTTCTTGTACAGCAACCAAACGCAAACGAAAAACTTCCTACGTGGCGTCTACTTCTGGTCGTTCCGGCGCTTCTCTCGTTCGTCGATGGCAACGTCGAGTCAAGGTCGGATAGCGTTTTCCTGAAGCGGATTTTTGAGCTGAGGGCACCTGGTTGGAGAAGAAAGATTTGGTCGATAGCTTTTGGATACCTTTGTGAGTTTCCTAAGGATTTGTATTAAAGACAACGAGGGTCCAAGTAGAATGAAAATGGCGGGAAGAGAAAAGCGTGTGGCTTGGTCGTTGTTTGCCGTGGTGATGACCCAATGTTTGTGCGACCACACGCTTGACATTGTTCACGATCCTCATCGACATCCTCCGCCTTCCCTTTATCTGCACGTTTCTCGACGCCAAAACACACAGTGAAGCCGAACAAGATTCTGTATTTGAGCGTTGTTCATGTTAGTTAGGCTGTTTTAATGTCTGGTAAAGCGCCTCCCAAGGGACCAAGAGCGCTTTTGAGTTCGTTGCCCGCCTCATCATCACAGCAAGCCTCGACCTCGTCACCTTCAACATCGGCTTCACCTGCTGCTGGAACTAGCAAAATTGGTGCTCCCCCACCAACAGGACCACGCCTCCTGAACGGCGTCCCAACTCAGCCCCGAACTAAACCGCCCGGCAAGCCTCTTGTGAATGGCTACGTTGGGATTCAAACAACTGGACCAAGTATAACAAATGCACCCACAGGTCCAAGGTCAACGCAGAAGGGGAAACAGGTGGATCCTTCGTGGTCAACGTCAAACGTACGCTCTTTACTGGACGGGACATTCAGAGAGGTGACCTTGTAACTTATTGTATTTTTACAGTCAAAACCTGCCTCGGACTCGCCGGATACCGAATCTTCAGCAGTCGCCAGTACAAGTAAAGTTGTGTCTGCAACTGTTGCTGATGGCGTACGACCACATGAACCTGTGAAGATTTCCTTTCCAATCAATCGACGTACCTCCCTCACGGAATCACGTCCTCAACCACCGCAGCCTTCTGAACCGCCGCCACCACCACCACCACCGTCAGGACCTCCACCTTCAGATAACCCACCACCACCACCGCCTCA